>CAUYTI010032031.1:0-32234 GCA_963575145.1 Galago senegalensis | reverse complement strand
ACACCTAAGGTGGCGGGTTCGAATCCCCAGCCCAGACCCGCCAAACAACAATGACGGCTGCAACCAAAAAATAGCCGGGCATTGTGGCGGGTGCCTGTGGTCCCAGCTACTTGGGAGGCAGAGACAAGAGACTCGCTTGAGCCCAGGAGTTGGAGGTTGCTGTGAGCTGTAATGCCAGGGCACTCTACCCAGGGGGACAGCTGGAGGCTCTGTAAAAAAAAAAAAAAAAAAAAAAAAAAAAAAAAAAAAGAAAAAGAACAAAGTTATAAAACTAAGACTACTTGATTTCAAAATCTGTAAGAAACAAACTGTTTCTGTAAGAAACACCATTTTACCCAAGTAAATACAGGGGGAAATGGTCAATGGAACATAATAGAGAATCCAGAAATAGATCCACATATATAGACAAATGCTTTTTTTTTTTTGAAACAGAGTCTCACTTTGTCATCCTTGGTAGACTGTCATGGCATCATAGCTCACAGCAACCTTAAACTCCTGGGCTCAAATGATTCTCTTGTCACAGCTTCCCAAGTAGCTGAGACTATCGGCATTCACCACAAAACCCAGCTATTTCTAGAGACAGGGTCTCACTCTGGCTAAGGTTGGTCTCAAACCTGTGAGCTCAGGCAATCCACCTGCCTCAACCTCCCAGAGTGCTAAGATTACAGGACTGACCCACTATGCCCAGCCAGACAAATGGTTTTTGAAATAGATTCAAAGGCAAATGAATTGAGGAATTGAGGAAAGATGTGCTTTTAATCAAATATGAGAAAGACTGGATGCCCAACACGAGAAAGAAAGTGAATTTGGGGGAATTCCTCAAATTCATAAAAGGGCATCTAAAAAACCTCACCCTAAGTGATAAAAAGACTAAATATTTTCCTTAAGATCAAGAGCAAGACAAGATGATCACTATGCACCATCTTTATTTAACAGGGGTTCTAATCTATGGTTGTAACACCGCAAACCATCTCAGCTATACTAAATGTTCTAACCAGCACAATTAGGCAAGAAAAAGAAATGAAAAACATCCACACTGAAAAGAAAATAAAACTATCTCTGTTTGCAGATGACATGATTTTATATAAAGAAAACCTTAAGGCAAGCAAACATATTAAAAAAAAACCTATCGTAATCTAAAAATGAGAATATAAGATCCACAAAAGAAAATCACTTCTGGGCCTGGCACAGTGGCTCATGCCTGTAATCCCAGCACTCTGGGAGGCCAAAGTGGGCAGATTGCTTGAACCCAGGCATTTGAGACCAGCCTGAGCAGGAGAGAGACCCTGTCTCTTAAAAAAAAATAGCCAGCCATTGTGGTAGGTGCCTGTAGTAATAGCTAATTGGGAGACTGAGAAAGGAGAATCAAGAGTTTGAGATTGCTGTGAGCTATGATGCTATGGCACTCTATCGAGGGCAACAAAGTAAAATTCTGTCTCAGAAAAAAAAATCACTTCTGTTTCTATACAATAGCAATAAAATATCCAAAAGTAAAATTAGGAAAATAATTATATTTACAACAACATAAAATAAATTAAAGATTTAATTTAACAAAAAAATGAAAGTCTTATATCTTGAAAGCTACATACAAAAAATAAACTTACATTGTAGAAATAACCTTACAAAGATGCTGTAGATAAATGAAAAGACATCTCATGTTCATGGATCAGAAAACTAACTATTGTGACAATTAACAATATTCCCTGAACTATTCTGCAAATTCAACACGATTCCTAACAAATTCCTACTAGTTTTTTTAAAGAAATTGACCAGCTAATCAATCCTAAAATTGACATGGAAATACAATGGATCCAGTACAGCCAAACAACCTTGAAATACAACGAAGTTAGGGAAGACTCACACCTCCTGATCAAAATATGTCACAAAGCTACAGTAGCAAGACTGTGTGATAGTGAAATAAGAAATTCAGTGGGAAAGAAATTGAGAGTACAGAAATTGACCCCAAGGTCAACTGATTGTTGACAAGGGTGCCAAGATAATTCAATGGGAAAAAAAAGTCTCATCAACAAATAGTGCTGGGAAAACTGGATAGCCACATGCAAAAGTATGAATTTGGACCTCTGCCTCACACCATGAACAAAAGTAATCTCAAGCGGACCATAGACATAAATGTAATCCCTAAAAGCATAAAATTTTTAGAATAAAATAGAGGTGTAAATCTTTGTAACCTTTAATTAGGCAATGTTTTCTCAAATATTACATCAAAAACATAAGTAACATAAGAGACAAAGAGAGAAACAGGACTCCATCATATTTAAAACTTTCATGCTGCAAATGATCCCATCAAGAAAGTGAAAAGACAACTTTAGAATGGGAGGAAATATTTTTCTAAATCATGTATCTTATAAGGAACTTGTACCCAGAATACATATAGAGTACCTACAACTCAAAAATAAAAAGATGAATACTTCAATTAACAGATGGACACAGGATTTGAATAGACATTTCTCTGAAGAATATATACAAATCAATAAGCATATAAAACATGTTCCACATCAGTAACCATAATGCAAATCAAACCACAATGAGCTATCCATAACTGCTAACATGGCTAAAATCAAAAAGGCAGGCAATAACCACTGTTGGTGAGGATGTGGAGAAATTAGAACCCTCACGTATGGCCGGTCATAGGGTAAAATGGTACTCTGGAAAACATTTTGGTAGTTTCCTTAAAAAGTGCTCATTTTGTTAGTTAAATAACAATTACCTGTGAGACACCCAGCTTTTTACAAGCATCAAGAAAATTTTCTACATTTCTTCGACATTTTGCCATGCTCAGTTTGGGCTGTAAATAAAAGGGAGAAAGGATGTATTTTTAGGCATTTTTATATAGAACTTACGCTGAAAATCTAGTTTACTGAAGTATGTTATTTAAGGACAGTTTTAAGAAGCTAGATCTCCTTTTTGAGAACAAACTATAAACAAAACTTACCACTGCTGGTGATGGTACATGAATACTAGCTACAGAGCGTGGCCTTATATGATTGGCTAAATGGCAAAGAACAACTCCATCCATCAGTGCAGCTCCAATGTCATCAGGCAAAATTACTTTTAACCTGGATTCAAGATTCTATAAAAAAAAAAGGGTATAGATTATACATATTCTACCTTAAATATACATTTACACTACTAACCATTATAATCCAAAAATTTTAAGGAGTACTGAAAATAAAATACATATGCTTTGTTAATTTTCCAAGTTAAACCCATTTGTACATTGCAGATCCGAAAGGTCGATCTGACTTACATTACGCAGTTGTCTTATTTGCTCTCGTTCTTCCCGTAAATGTTCCATCTTCCTTCTCATTGTAAATCCTGGATCTGCTGCCCCATATTCCTGGCGAGATGAGCGACTGAAAGCTATAAAAAAAAGAAATTTCCTAACTTGTTACAAAGCTAATAGGCAAAAGCAACCATTCATGGGGAAAGAGGCATGATAAAAACACCAATGTAGAATTATATAAGACACTATCGCTTACTAATACATTCTGAATAAGTGTTAAAGAATATATTTGAACTCCACTTATCTGCATAATTAAAAGCAACAGAAAAGACAAGTGTAATGATTTCTACCACCTATACATATTCTTATTTAAATATATGTTTATTAGAAACTTATAACCCAGGTTAAAACTTATTATTTAACATATGTCAGCCTTTTATCTTTAAAGAAAAAGGAAATTATTCTTGAAGGTCAATACAGTTATTCAGGAATAGAAACTATAATTCAATACCTTGCCAAGTAACATGGATCCATTTTCTTTTGGGCTTGCCAAATGCGAAAAGATCCCTTTTTAAAACCACAATATAATGAAGTGCTATAATTTCAAAGTGTTTGGTCTGCTGGCAGAGTGGTCATTCTAACAGCAGTCACAGTAGAGTAGAAATGAGACTGCAGTATATCTAAGGCAAAAAGCTGAGGTTTCAGGAGCTTGAAGGTAAAGAGGAAGAAAGAAATGGGAATGGGAATTGGAAAGACAAATAAGGTTAAGAGAAAATTACTTTTAGGAGAGGGGAAAGAATCTACGTGTACTTAAAACTATGGAATAAAACCCATTTAAGCTGAGAGACTCTAGTTTCAAACATAACCAATACATTTTATTTTGAGAATATATATTTACCTGATCTAGGCTTCAAGCCAAAGGGACCATGTGAAAAACTATCAGTTCTCTCATAGTCCTAAAAAACAGAAAATAAATAAGATCTCTTTTCTTTCCAAATAATCAAAGCCATTTATTTATATCCATTCAATTTTGAGAAGTATCTGTTTCCACGATTAGTAGACAAAAGTAACTAGCATTTTGATTCAAGTTGATGCATTTCACTTGTAAGAAGTCAATAAATATTTGCCAAGTGTCTGACCACACAAGTCTTTACATATTTCTCTCTCATAGTATAAGAAAAATGAAAATCATTACTGAAATATATAAAATATAACTTTTTTTTAAAAAAAAGAGCCAGAGTAAATTCTCCCAAAAATAAAGGGAGCTTCAAGTGAAAAGTGAGTTCAGTGTATACTCAATATCCACTACAGATTTAACACTTAATGAGATGGATCAGGGATCTTGCTTAGGGGCCTGTTGGGCCTCATCCCCACTCCCCTGACCTAAAAATAAAGGAAAAATAAAATTGCTTTAAGGAAAATTCCCAAGCACTTAGCTTAGGCCTGCAACCAGCAATTAGAAAAGAAAATGAATAACCTGCTATGCAAGAGGATTATAATAACTTAAACTATAGCCACACAAGTAAGTCAGAGCCACAAGATGTTTGGTTCCCTATAGAAACTAAAGATAACACCTTAACATATGTCCTTAAGTTGTTTTTAGAAATCAGGACCCTTGCCCAATGGAAAATGGGTTTACTTTCATGTAGCCCTCAGACACACTAAAACCAGAAGTAGATCAGGAAGTCCTGGAAATTTCCCAGCCCTCAATTCACTTTGAGAACCCCCTCACCCCTGCCTTTAAAACTCCTTACTCATTATCAGTTTTCAGCCTTTTGGTAAAGATCAAGCATAGTAAAAAGCCTTGCTCATAAGCCATCAGTGCATTTAGGTCTTAAGTGCTGGCTGCCCGTTTGCCTTGCTTGGCACCCTACAATAAATGCCTTTCTTTCTCTGTGAATTCTAGTGTCACTGTTTGGCTTTGCTACACCAGGCAAGTTTGTTGAGTAGCATTAACAATGAGTAACCTGAAGCAAATCTATATATTCATACTAATAAAGGCTGCAGAACAATAGATGGTAAATTACTATTTCTTCTATTTGAATGCACATTATTCAAAAGTGCTTCATACATAGTGGCTTGATCTGGAAAGATCTGTCGTCCATTTTAAATAAACTTGAACTTAGAGTCAGAAATCTTAGGCTATGTCTTCAGCACAATATTTAATTTCTTTGTCATTGTTTCTTCATCTTTCAAATGAGGTTATTGTGAAAATTAAGTTAACTAAACGAAACTATCTATAAACTGCACAGAAATAAAACCATATAATGTTAGCACCTTCTTTAATCTGTATAACAATTCTGTGAAGTATATAGACCTAGCCTTCCATCACTTGTCTGCCATTTACTGATTAGGTTCTTTGGGAAAGATGTCAATCTTAGCTGTAAAATGATGGTGATGATACTCATTTGGTGGCATTACTATTAGGTTCAAATGTACAGGCAAGGACTTTCTTAATAGTAAACACTACACTAATTGGTCTTACCATTTTCCATTCACATATGAAATAGAAGTGATCAGAATTCTGTAGATTGTCTGAATCTTCTGCTGATTATCATGTGATATAAAGTTCAAGCTGAATGTTAGCTGAGCTATCAAAACACATACATGCTTACCACCCTATCCATCCACAAGCCTCATAGTTTGTCTTCATTATTTTGGTTAAATTGTTATGAATTCCTAGACAAAATTTCACTTGCCTAAATGCAAACAAAATTATATTATAAAAGTAATAAAATTTATTTGAGAAAGTTGGTACAAATACTCTCCTCACTGAGCACAGACCATAAAATCATAAAGTAAGCAGGCAAATAAACAGTATAGTAGTTGTAAACAATAGTTTTAACCAAAACACCAGAGTATTTGATTGAGATTTCATAAGCTGTAACTTTCATATACCCATTCCTCCCATACTATCCCCTTAAGGTCTCAGATGCCAAAAAAAATGTGTAACCTCCTGTCGATAGGAACAACCCACTGCAGGGATGTTTCTCGTGGAAAAAGGAAGTTTCTATTGCATTGCTTTCAGACCTAACTGGTTACAAGAAAAACCAAAGGTCATTGCACAATGCTAAATTACTTTTTTCATATTTAAAATTTGAAAGCTGTTCTTATAATCTATTATTTATTTATTTATTTTATTTATTTATTTTTTTAGAGGTAGTGTCTATCCTTTGGTTAGGCTGCTCTCAAACTACTAAGCTTGGCAATCCACCCACCTTGGCCTCCCTGAGAGCTAGAATTACAGGTATGAGCTACCATGCCTGGCTTACCATTTACTTTAAAATATAAATGAATCAGAAAACATACATACATTTCATAACGTGATTTTTCTTTGATCTATAAACATTTCCCAGTATGAAAATCATAAATAAATGATACTGTCAATATTTATACAAAAGATGGCACTCTTAGAGTTTTTATATGCCAGAAGGTCTGTATAAACTAGTCTACCAAGGACTTAAAGATAAAGGTGAATAAAATACATTGTTAAAAAATATTAGGTTTGAGGGAAGAAGCAAATAAGAACTCTATAGAAAACATATTTCAAAAGCACATAAAAACATATAAAAACAGAACTTGTACCTCAGATGATACTGGAGATTGTGGTGACATATTAGCATTATCACTGTCTTGCTAAAATATGAAAATAAAAAGATGAAAATATGAAATTATAATACAAACGATGATTTAAACACAACAAAAGGAAAATAAAAATTGTTTTGGTCAACTACTACGGAAAAATCTGCACTATACCATCTAGGACCTTACCACTCAAAGTGTAGTCTATGAACCAGCAGCACAGGTGTCCTCTGGCAGTTTGTCAGAAATGTAGAACCTCAGGCCCCACCCAAGATCTACATTTCAGTAAGATCCAAGTGATTCTAAGTACAGTACTTTTACAATTTGAGAAGTACTGTCTATACATAATAGCAATGACCTGTTAACAATCAGAGACATGTAAATGAAGACATGCAAAAGGTCCATCACTCCAAAGAAGAATTCACATCTGGAAGATTATATATAAAATATAGGCTTGAAATGATTACAAAATATTAATTTTATAAAATATGAAAAGGTTCATGATTTTTGAATGACAATTCTACTGCCAACCTAATATGAAACTTTTGACATTCACCCTTGAATATGCATACCACTTAGAACATTTACTCATTAATTCCCCAGATAATTACTGCCTCTGTCAGATACTCTGCTAGACACTGAGAATATTGAAATTTACTAAAATATCATCCATTCAAGGACCTTTTAGTCTATGACAAAAATGGACTCATGTATGTAAGCAAGATAGACTTCTCAGAACAATACAGAGCTATGCATGGCATATGAGGCACAAATAATAGGCACTTGGGAGAATAAGTGTCTGAGTGTTTACCAGAAAAAGAAGGAATATTTCAAGATGAGAGAACAAGAACAAAGATAAAGGAGCAAAAAATGGAAGGATGAGCACAGAAAAACTTTGAGCACTTCTCTATTGCTGGAAGGTTAGATGAAAGAAGGACAAGTTGCAAGTTGAGGTTGATATGGTAAGCAGGGGCTTTATAAATAAGGATCTAGAATTTACCTTCTAGGTTATGAGGTGAACTTTAAGGTTTCTAAGCAAGAGAATGGCCTGACTATATGTGTTCTTTGAAATGATCATGGTGGGGGTGGGGGGCAGCACAAGATGGTGGATTAGAAACAGCTCCTTATTAGCCACTCAATGTGAGACAGGGGAACTAGAACTCTAATCACCTCTAGCTGGGGGAACTTACACAGGGACATTACTCTGAGGGCACAGTGAAACAGTGGTGGAATCCAGGAGCAGAAGAGGTTTGGAACTGAGGAGAACTGGCACATGGGGCAAGTGCTCACTTACAGGCAGGGGCTGGCCAACTAGCCCTCATGCAGTCTGGGGAAGAGGAAAGGGCTGTCCTATAGTTTATTGATTTTAGAGTAAATAGCTCTAGCAAGCAGTTTAAACTACTTAAACTAGTGAGGGGGCTCAAAAATTGCTCAGTGGCCAAGACTGAATACCTGGAAGGGTAGATCTCCCATTGATGTGGCTGCTAAACAGGTGTACCACTGTGGGAAGGCCACATCAGAAGAACAATTCGCAGAGTCCTAGTGCATGGTTGGCTCTGGTGCACCTGCTGAGCTCAGGCAATTATACTTGGGATGAGCTGAACAGACTGCATCCTCAGGGAAAATCTCATGGTTGTCAGGGGGCATTGTTTAACATGCCTCCTAAGGAAGGTGGCTGGAGCTTTAGGACCCCAATCACAAGAGGACTGAAAGCTGATGATGTGACCAGGCCCTAATTGAGATCAAATAAGCCATAAAGACAGGACTCAAATGCCTCTGCAAATAGAAAATGGCATCCACCTTCCATTTTATATACAGAAAAAGCAGCATTTGTGTTCTCCATCTCCTAACACCATACCGCCATTTGGTGTACAGGCAATATGCTGCAACATATATAAAAGTACATATATACACACACACATATCTTCCATTTTTTGCTTCTTATCACAATTTTTTTCTTAGTTCTTTTTCCCTCTGTTTTGTTATTTTTATTGCCTTTTTTCTTCTTTTTGTCTGGTTACATTTTTATTTTTTCATTTTTTCTTTCTTAAATAGCAAGGGCGCCTCCATTTTTGTTATGGTTTTCAGCCACTTTAATTGTTTCATCCTTTTTTACTCCTCCTTTTATCTCTCTTTTGGTAGAGACTTTTCTACTTTTCTCACCTTTCCCATATACACTTCCCAGTTACTTGGAAGGCTGAGGCAAAAGAATCACATGAGCCCAAGACTTTGAGGTTGCTGTGAGCTATGGCGCCACAGCACTCTACTGAGGGCAACAAGGTAAGACTCTGTCTTAAAAAAAAAAAAAGAAAAGATAAACTAAATTGATAAACATTTGGCCGGACTAACTAGAAACAAAAAAGTAAGATCTCTAATAACTTGAATCAGAAACAAAAAGGCAAACTATCAACAAATACCACAGAAACTCTACGCCCAGAAATTTGACAATGTGGTGGAAATGGACCAATACCAGGAATCACACCATCTCCCTAGACCATGAAGAAAGAGATCTCTTGAACAGAACAATATCAAACACTGAGATCGAAGAAACAATAAAAAAAATCTTCCAACAAAAAGAAGTCCTGGGCTCAGCACCTGTGGCTCAAGTGGCTAAGGCACCAGCCATAAACACCTAAGGTGGTGGGTTCGGATCCATCCCAGGCCTGCCAAATAACAATGACAGCTGCAACCAAAAAATAGCTGGGCGTTGCGGCGGGTGCCTGTGGTCCCAGCTACTTGGGAAGCAGAGGCAGGAGACTCACTTGAGCCCAGGAGTTGGAGGTTGCTGTGAGCTGTGACGTCACGGCACTCTACCGAGGGCAACAGCTTGAGGCTCTGTCTCAAAACAAAACAAAACAAAGAAGTCCTGGAAGAGATGGCTTCACACCAGAATTCTATGAAACCTTCAAAGAGGAGCTTGTATCTATAATGCAGAAACTATTCCAAAACATTGAGAAGGAAGGCACCTTCCCCAATGCTTTCTATGAAGCAAACATTACCCTGATACCAAAACCAGAAAGGACTCAACCAAAAAGGAGAACTACATACCAATTTCACTAATGAATATCAATGCAAAAATGCTTAAAATACAAAAATACTTAAAATCAATAAAATCTTAGCCAATAGCTTTCAATTGTGTTCGCAGCCACCGCCTCTAGCTCTTGGAGCTCCAGCCGAAGAAGCGGGGTAAGTAAGGAGGTCTTTATGCCATGGCTCATACAAAGCAGACTGCCCACAAATCCACCGGTGGTAAAGCACCCAGGAAGCAACAGGCTACAAAAGCCGCTTGCAAGAGTGCGCCCTCTACTGGAGGGGTGAAGAAACCTCATCGCTACAGGTCTGGTACTGTGGCACTCCGTGAAATAAAACATTATCAGAAGTCCACTGAACTTCTGATTCACAAACTTCCTTTCCAGCATCTGATGCGAGAAATTGCTCAGGACTTTTAAGACAGAGCTGCGCTTCCAGAGCACAGCTGTTGGTGCTTTGCAGGAGGCAAGTGAGGCCTATCTGGTTGGCCTTTTTGAAGACACCAACCTGTGTGCTATCCATGTCAAATGTGTAACAATTATGCCAGAAGACATCCAGCTAGCACACTGCATACATGGAGAATGTGCTTAAGAGTCTGCTATGATGGGAAAACATTTCATTATCAAAAAAATTTTCTCTTCTTCCTGTTATTGGTAATTCTGAACATTAGATTTTTTTTTCTCCCATGGGGTCAAAAGATACTTAAGTATATGGTTGCGAATGGAAAAATAGGGGACAGAAATCAGGTATTGGCCATTTTTCCACTTTCATTTGTGTGTGAATTTTTAATATAAAATGCGGGGATGTGCAGCATTAAAGCAAGTCAAAATGTTTCAGTGAACAAGTTTCAGCAGTTCAACTTGATAACAATTACAAATAAACCTGTTAAATTTTTCTGGACAATGCCAGCATTTGGATTTTTTTAAAAACAAGTAAATTTCTTATTGAGGGCAACTAAATGGTGTTTGTAGCATTTGTATCATACAGTAGGTTCCATCCATTCACTACACTTTTCTAACCGAGTTGTCCTACAGGCAAGTACATGTTTTTAATGTTGTCTGTCTTCTGTGCTGTTCCTGTAAGTTTGCTATTAAAATACATTAAACTGTAAAAAAAAAAACTTAGCCAATAGATTACAGTTACACATTAAGAAAATTATGCATCATGATCAAGTAGTCTTCATCCTAGGGATGCAAGGCTTGTTTGACGTACACAAATCCATAAATGTAATTTACCATATTAACAGAAGCAAAAACAAAGACCATATGATCCTCTCAACAGATGTAGAAAAAAGCATTTGACAAAATTTAGCATCCTTTTCTAATGAGAACATTAAGAATATAGGCATAGGTGGCACATTTCTTAAACTGATTGAAGCCATTTACAACAAACCCAAGACTAACATCATACTGAATGGAGTAAAACTGAAAGCTTTTCCACTTAGAACAGGAACTAGATAAGGATGTCCTCTACTGTCCTGCTAGTCAACATAGTGCTAGAAGTTCTAGTCAATGCAGTCAGACAAGAGAAGGATATAAAGGGAATCCAAATGGGGGCAGAGTAGGTCAAACTCTCAATATTTGTTGATGATATGATCTTATACTTAAGAAAACCCCACAGACTCAATCACAGGACTCCAGGAAGTAATCAAAAAATACAGTAACATCTCAGGGTATAAAATCAATGTTCACAAATCAGTAGTCTTTGTATACTCCAATAATAGACTCCAATAAGTTGAGAAGCTCATCAAAGACATAATTCCCTTCACAGCAGCTTCAAAGAAAATGAAATACCTAGGAATATACCTAACAAAAGAGGCATAAAACCTCTACAAAGATAATTAGGAAACTCTAAGAAAAGAAATAGCAGAAAACATTAAAAAATGGAATAACAGGATGGGTGGAGGGAGAGTAATTGGTGGGACCACACCTACGGTGCATCTTACAAAGGTACATGTGAAATTTACTAGGTATAGAATATAAATGTCTTAACACAATAACTAAGAAAATGCCGTGAAGGCTATGTTAACCAGTTTGCTGAAAACATTTCAAATTGTATATAAAACCAGCACATTGTACCCCATGATTGCATTAATGTACACAGCCATGATTTAATTTTTTAAAAAAAGGAAAGAAAAAGAACTCAAAACTTTAAGTTAAAAAAATGGAATAATATACCATACTCTAGGCTGGGAGGAATCAACACTGTTAAAATATCTATATTAAAAATGCAATCTACAGATTCAATGCAATCCCATTAAAATGCCAACACCATACATTGACAAACTGCAAAAATTTTTCTTCATTTTGTATGGAACCAACCCACCCCTATAATTCCTACTCAATAAATGATGCTGGGAGAACTGGACAAGCACATGTAAAAGACTGAAACTGGACCAACACCTTTCACCACTTACAAAAATTGACTCAAGATGGATAAAAGATATAAATCAAAGACATGAAACAATAAAAATACTAGAAGAAAGTATGGGAAAATCTCTTGAGGATCAGCCTGGGGAAAGATTTTATGAAGAAGACTTCCTTGGCAATTGTAACAACAACAATAATGAACAAAAAGGACTTAATTAAACTGAAAAGCTAATACACAACTAAGGGAACAAGCTTAAAGCAAACAGAAAGCTTCAGAATGCAAAAGAAAATTTGCATGTTAGTAATCTGACAAAGGCTTGATAATTAGTATCTACAGAGAACTCAAATTAATCTACAAAAAAGAGCAAACAATCCCACCTATCACTGGGCAAGAAACAGGAACAGAACCTTCTTTGAGGAAGACAGGTGAATCGCTAACAAACATAAAAAACTGTTCATTAACCTTCATCATCAGAGAAATGCAAATCAAAACCACCCTGAGATATCACCTAACTCCAGTAAGATTAGCCCACATCACAAATTACCAAAGTTGCAGATGCTGGCGTGGATGTGGAGAGAGGAGATCACTTTTACACTGTTGGTGGGACTGCAAACTCATACAGTCTCTCTGGAAAGAAGTATGGAGAACCTTCAAAGAACTCAAATTAGACTTCCCATTTGACCCCACAATCTGACTACTAGGCATCTACCCAGAAGGAAAAATATCATTTTAACGTAAGGACATTTGTAGTAGATAGTTTATCATAGCTCCATTTACAATTGCCAAGATGTGGAAACAAATGCCCATCAAGTCAGGAATGGTTTAACAAACTGTGGAATACTATTCAGCCATAAGAAAAGATGGTGACTTTAAATATTTTGCATTAACCTGGAAGGAGGTGAAACACATTCTTCAATACTAATATGAAACCAGTAGATGATCTAATACACGCCCACATACGAGTAAAACTCAATTCAATTCAAGTTGGGGGAAAGGAATGGGAGAGAGGGATCAGGATATTGGTGTATTCCCACTTAATGGGCACAATGTAGGGGTATATGGCACACCTTTTGCATGTGGGACACAACTATAAGAGAGATTCTACCTAAAACTTCAAAAACTGTGACCTGGCTATTTGTACCCTCACATTAACCTGAAATAAAAAACCAAAATGATCATTCTGGCTGCAGTGAGGAGAATGAACTTGAGAAAGGGAAAAGAACAAGGAAGCTTCTGTAGTAGTCCAGGTGAAAAATGATAAGGACCTATGCCAGGACAAATAGCAGAAATAAAAGTGGGGAATGTATGCAAAATATTTCAATAAAAATAAATAAATAAATAAATAAATAAATAGTATGCCTTTGCCACTCAATAGATACTGAGGCAGGGAATAAGGAGACAAGGAAAACAGCCAAACTAAATCTCTAGGAAGGCATTCACTAAACATTTTATATAAAAAGCCAAATAGTAGGCTTTGTGGGCCATATGATCTCTGTAGCAACTAGTTTCCCTTTATCCATACTGGATACATTCTAAGCCCCCAGTTGCTGTCTGAAACCACAGAGAGTACTGAACCCTATATACGCACTATGTTTTTTTCCTATGCATACGTACCAATGGTAAAGTTCACTTTATAATCAGGCATAAGAGATTAGCATCATTTGCTAATAAAATAGAATAACTGTAACAATACACTGTAATAAAAGTTAAGTGAATCTAGTCTCTCTCCCTCTCTCAAATATCTTACTGTATGATAATCACCTATTTTCAGACTGCAGTTGACTATGGGTAACTGAAACCTTGGAAGGAGAACCAGCAGATGAGTAGAAGGACTTATGTACTCAACTCTTCCATTGTAATGCAGAAGCAGCCATATGTAAATATGTGTGGCTGTTTTCCAATATAACTATTTATAATCACATCTGGTAGCCCAAATTTGGTCCCTGGGCCATAGTTTGGCAGTCTCTGCTCTAACTGGATGGTGAATGGTGATTCTACTAACTCAGTAGTTCTCAGAGCTTGGTTGCGGATTAACTCAGATGGTAAACTTCAAAAACCTTATTGTCCAACAGATATGAACAGAAACTTCTCTGACGAAGACACACAAATGGCCAACAAACATTTGAAAAACTACTCATCGTCCCTGATCATCAGAGAAACGCAAATCAAAACCACCCTGAGATATCACCTAACCCCAGTGAGAATAGTCCACATCACAAAGTCTCAAAGCTGCAGATGCTGGCGTGGAGGTGGAGAGAAGGGAACACTTTTACACTGCTGGTGGACTGCAAACTATACAACCTTTCTGGAAGGAAGTATGAAGAATCCTCAAAGAACTCAAATTAGACATCACATTTGATCTTGCAATCCTATTACTAGGCATCTACCCAGGAGAAAAAAATTCATTTTATCATAAGGACATTTGCACTAGACTATTTATTGCAGCTCAATTTACAATTGCCAAAATGTGGGAACAACCTAAATGCCCACTGACCCAGGAATGGGTTAATAAACTGTGATATATTTATACTATGGAATACTTACTATTCATCCATTAAAAAAGATGGAGACTTTATAACTTTTGTATTAACTTGGATTGAGTTGGAACACATTCTGCTTAGTGGAGAAGCAAGAATCCAATGTACTCATTTCTAATATGAAGGCAGTAGATGATCTAATATAATGTGGGGGGTAGGGGAATGAGAGATGGGGAAAGTGGAGGAGAGAGGGGCATGGGGTCACTATGTATGGCACACCTTCTGGGGGCAGGACACAATTACAAGCCGGACTTTACCTAACAAATGCAATCAGTGTAACCTAATTCTTTGTACCCTCACTGAATCTCAAATAATAATAATTTATAATTCTCCTTTTTGTTTTTTTTTTATAGAGACAGAGTCTCACTTTATCACCCTTGGTAGAGTGCTGTGGCATCACACAGCTCACAGCAACCTCCAACTCCTGGGCTTAAGTGATTCTCTTGCCTCAGCCTCCCGAGTAGCTGGGACCACAGGTGCCCGCCACAATGCCCAGCTATTTTTTGGTTGCAGTTCAGCTGGGGCTGGGTTTGAACCCACCACCCTCAGTATATGGGGTCATTGCCCTACTCACTGAGCCACAGGTGCCACCCCAAAACAATAGTAATTTAAAGCCTGGCCTCCTTGCCCAGGCCACACCACATCATACCACATGCCAATTAAATGCAAATTCCTTGAGGTGAGACTCAAGTACCAGTACTTTTTAAGTGCAGACAAGGTTGAAAGCCACTGAACCAACTGCTGAACACTATGGAAAACTGAGTTTAGAAGCAAAAATGAGGCTCAGCGCCTGTGGTTCAAGCGGCTAAGGCGCCAGCCACATACACCTAAGGTGATGGGTTCTAATCCCCAGCCTGGGCCTGCCAAACAACAATGATGGCTGCAACCAAAAAATGGCCGGGCATTGTGGTGGGCGCCTGTAGTCCCAGCTACTTGGGAGGCTGAGGCAGGAGACTCACTTGAGCCCAGGAGTTGGAGGCCGCTGTGAGCAGTGAAGCCATAGCACTCTACCCAGGGGGACAGCTTGAGGCTCTGTCTCAAAAAAAAAAAAAAAAGCAGCAAAAATGAAAAACTTAGTTTTGAATATGTTGAGTCCTAGTGGGTCTATGTGATATATCCAGCAGAGAGTCTAAGCAGGTAGGAAGATGGATATAAGATTAGAAGAGCCTGAAGCTCAGAGTAGATGTCTATACTAGAGACAACCCTGAGAGGCCACAGCAGGTATGCAGGTGTTATTTACTGAAGCCTTAAGAGTTGATGAAGCCATTCTAGAGACCATGTAGTGGACCATGCCCTAGGAAACAACAATATTTGGGAGCAAACCAAGATCTTGTATAGCTGGTGCAAGGCAAAGATAGGGGTAGGTGTACAGGAACTGACTGTGTTCATGTACAGGTAAATATTACCAAACACACCCACACAAAACATGTCATTCAGGATTAATTATAAATAATAACAGTGAAAGATGACCAGCTATTGGCAGAGCTGCCTTTTATTTATGCTAGTGTATACTATGGGAGAGGCCATGGAGAGAAATAGGCATCTGGGCTGGGGAATGATAACTCACTTGACTCTATTAATTGTTTTGTGATTCTGTGTCCTAAAAATAAAGGCATTTACTGAAGCCTGCCAAGTACTCAACATCAAATTAACTATCAATTCCCCTAACCAAAAACATGCAAAAACTTAAATATTTCAGGTGATGAAAATGTATCATTTCAATGAAGCTAGGTTGCTGCACAGTTTATTATGTTGGTGCAACAGAAAAATTTATGGTAATGAACAAATTGTAGAAATACAATTTCAAATTTTAAAATAGTGCACAGAAGGGAAGCGTCTGTGGCTCAGCAAGTAGGGCATCGGTCCCATATACCGAGTATAAACCCAGCCCCGACCAAACTGCAATAAAAGTAAACAGCCGGGCATTGTGGCGGGTGCCTGTAGTCCGAGTTACTCAGGAGGCTGAGGCAAAAGAATCACCCCAGGGGTCCTCAAACTTTTTAAACAGGGGGCCAGTTATCTGTCCCTCAGACCGTTGGAGGGCTGGACTGTGGGCCCCGGGTCAAGTCAGCTGCTAATCAGGACGGGCAGCGGCAGCAAAAACACCCAGCAGGCCATATAAATGTCCTAGGTGGGCCGCATGTAGTCTGCGGGGCCGTAGTTTGAGAACGCCTGGCGTAAGCCCAAGACCTGGAGGTTGCTGTGGGCTGTGACACCACAGCACTGTACTGAGGGTGTGAAAGTGAGACTCTGTCTCTTTTAAAAAAAAAAAAATAGTGCACAGAATTTGTGGAAAGAGTTCCTATACAAAATTTCTAAAAAATCTCAATTGACAACCAGGCTAATTTAGAAAGATAGAAAAAATAAACTTAAATTCATGGGTTATAGGTACAAGATGAATGACGATGAAATTCTAAAACTGAATTATGAGCTAATTGTGTTCTAAAGGACATATAGAAATGAACTAATCAATAATTGTATTATGATGCTTGACAATTTTTATTATTGGAGAAAACCCATGTATTAAATCAAAAACGAAGAATCTGAAAGATTGAATTTTATTATCATTCAGCCAACTCAATATGGTAAGTAAACATCTCAAGTAATTATTGAAATTATCCTTTTTTCTCACCTCATCATTTTCATTCCCACTTGAACTCTTCCTCGTTGATTTATACTGAAAAATATTAAAAGCACATACTTTATTTTTCCTTGAACATGAATTCTCCACTAGCAAATTATGTGTGAAGTTTATTCATATTTTGGCACTTTTATTAAATTACTTGATATTAAGTTTAAGTAAATAACAAGTTTAAATATAGGTTCTACTACTAATAACTAACACATATAATGATTTCTATGTGCAAGCCATTGTTCTAAGTACTTTACAAAGATCAAATAACATTTATTTCCTAAGCTAAGCCCATTTCCCATTCATTCAGGTTTGCAATCTGAGGGTTGTCTTAGAGTGTTTTCTGAATTCATTATATCCAACATATCATCAAGCCAATTCTTTTGATCTCTCTCAGACTTACCTCTTCTGGATTCTCACAACTACCTCCGTATTCCAGTCTCTAATTATCTCACATCTGCTCTGTAATCTTACCATTCTAATATGTCATCTATTGTTAAGAAACCTGCTGCTTTCAGCTTAAAAAAAGCACTACATTAAACGTACATATTCATTGTACAACAATTATAATAAAAGTAATAGCTAACACTTAACACTAGTGCATACTGTATGCTAAGCACTGATTGAAGTGACTTACATGTGTTAACCCATTTAATCTTCACAACAACCCTGTTGGGTTAACGCACTCGATATTAAAAATACTAATAGATGAATCGAGGAAATATAGCATGACAACCACTGTCAATGATCCTGCAAATCAGTGGCAGATTAACCTTCTGTTTGCAACTCATGCCTATTCTGCTGAAAAACTTACTTTCAAATTATGTCCAAACTCCTCTGCCTGGCATTCAAGATTCTATTAAAGGTCCCCTTTACATACTCAGCATTACCTTTCATAGCCCTTAGAAAAAATAAATAACCTACCTGATACCTCAACCAAAAACTGGGGAGTAAGCTGTGTTAGGGATTACAAATACAAGACATGTTTCTCCATGGTGTCTCCTCTGATAACCACCAGTAATTTACCAGTGTGCTCTTCCAGCTAATACCACACATGCCTTCAATATGCTTTCAACCCAACATTCCAGAGTCACTGAATGGCACTGGCAAGTACATGCAAGAAAACTTATTTGTCAACCCTAGGCAAGGAGTCACTTATTTTTAGTTCCATAGTTCTTCAATGAAACAGTGACATTTGAGTGAATAAAATGCTAATATTCATTAACTACTCTCTGGCAAATGCTATTCTAAGTACTTAATGTTATTAAATAATTTAATAGTTATAACAATCATGTGAAGGAAGGTACAGGCATACTCGTTTTATTGAGGTCTGCTTTATTGTGCCTAACAGATACTGTGTTTTTTACAAACTGAAAGTCTGTGGCAACCCTGCATCAAGCAAGTCTCTCATACCATTTTTCCAACAGCATTTCCTCACTTTGTGTTTATATCACATTTGGATAATTCTCAAAATATTTCAAATTTTCATTGTTATTATATCTGTTACAGTCATCTATGATTGATGATCTTTGATATTACTATTAAAATTGTTCTGGAGCAATGCAAACCATATCTACATAAGAGGCCATGTTCTGTGTGTTCTGACTGCTCCACTGACTGACCATTACCCTGTCTTTCTCCCACTCCTATTCCCCAAGACACATAATATTGAAATTTGGACACCAATATTAACAACCCTACAACGACCTCTAAGTGTTCCAAGAGAAAGGAAGCATTGTACATCTCCAACTTTAAATCAAAAGCTAGAAATAATTAAGCTTAGTGAGGAAGGCTAGTTGAAAGCTGAGAGAAACAGCTAAGTTGTAAATACAAAGGGTATGTTCTTGAAGGAAATTCAAAGTACTACTCCAGTGAACACACAGACAATAAATAAGCATATGAGCTTTGCTGAGAAAATTTTAGTAGTTGGGATAGAAAAATTAAATGAACCACAGTATTGCCGTAAGCCAATGCCCAATCCAGAGCAAGGCCCTAACTCTTTCTAATTCTTTGAAGGGTGAGAGAGGTGAGGAAGTTTCAAAAGAAAAGTTGGAAGCTGAGAGAGGACGGTTCATGAGGTTTAAAGAAAGCAACCATCTCCATAACATGAAAGTACAAGGTAAAGCAGCAAGGGCTGATGCCGAACCAGCAGCAAGTTATCCAAGAAGATCTACAGGGGTCCTCAAACTTTTTAAACAGGGGGCCAGGTCACTGTCCCTCAGACCGTTGGGAGGGCCGGACTGTGGGCCCCAGGACAAGTGCTGCTAAGCAGGACAGGCAACGGGGGCAAAAACACCTGGCGGGCCAGATAAATGTCCTAGGCAGGCTGCATGTGGCCCGCGGGCTGTAGTTTAAGGATGCCTGAATTCTAGCATAACTGATGAGGATGGCTACACAAAACAAGGAATTCTCGATGTAGACAAAAGAGCCTTCTTTTTTGTTGTTGTTTTTTATTTTATTTTATTTTATTTATTTTTTTAGACAGAGCCTCAAGCTGTCCCCTGGGTAGAGTGCCATGGCATCACAGCTCACAGCAACCTCCAACTCCTGGGCTCAAGCGAGTCTCCTGCCTCAGCCTCCCAAGTAGCTGGGACCACAGGCACCCCCCACAACGCCTGGCTATTTTTTAGTTGTAGCATCATTGTTGTTTGGCGGGCCCAGGCTGGATTCGAACCCTCTACCTTAGGTGTATATGGTTGGTGCTTTAGCCACTTGAGCCACAGGCGACAAGCCAGAGCCTTCTTTTTTTAGCCTTCTCATCTAAAACTTTCATAGTTAGAGAGAAGTCAATACTTCTCTTCAATGGTTTAAAAAACAAGCTGACTCTCTTACTAGGGACTAATACAGCTGCTGACTCTAAATAAAGTCCAATAAGCCAGTGCTCACAGACCGTTCCAAAAATCCTAGGGCTCTTAAGAAGCAGATTGCATGTGAAAACCCCACACTGTACCCCAGAAGTGCACTAATGTACATAGTTATCATTCAATAAAAACATTAAAAAAAAAAGAAGTACGCTAAATCTACTCTGCCTGTGATCTATGAATGGAAGAACAACATGCAGATGATAGCATTATCTGTACACACCATGGTTTACTGAATAATTTAAGCCCACTTTTGAGAACTGCTCAGATCACAAGATTCCTGTCAAAATATCACTGCTCTTTGACAGTGCCTGGTCACCCAAGAGCTTAGATGAAGATGTACAAGGAGATTAATGATGTTTTTATGCCTGCTAACACAACATTCATTCTACATGGATCTAGGAGTAAAGTCAACTTTCAAATCTCATTATTTAAGAAATATGTTTTGTAAGGCTGTAGCTGCCAGAGAGTGATTCCTCTGATGGATTATCTGGTTATAGTAAAATGAAAGCTTTCAGAAAAGGATTCACCATTCTAGATGTCATTACAAACATCCACAATTCATTAGAGGAGGTCAAAATATCAATATTCACAGGTGTTTGGAAGAAGTCAATTTCAACTCTCATGGATAATTCTGAGAAGTTCAAGACTTCAGTGGGGGAAATAACTACATGTGTGGCAGAAACAGCAAGAACACTAGAATTAGAAGTATAGCCTAAAGATGTGACTGAATTGCTACAATCTTACAATAAAACCTGAATGGATGAGAAGATGCTTCTTATAGATAAAGAAAGTGGTTTCTTGAGATGGAATCTATTCCTGGTGAAGATACTCTAAACATTATTGAAATGACGACAAAGAATTTAGAATATTTCATAAACTTAGCTGATAAAGCAACAGCAGAGTTTGAGAGGATATACTGCAGTTTTGAAAGAAATTCTACATTACTGTGGGTAAAATGCTATCAAACAGCATCACAAGTTACAGAGAAATCTTTCACAAAAGAGAGTACATTGTTATGGCAAAATTCATTGTTGTCTTATTTGTAAAAATTGTCAGATACTCCAACATCCAATAACTACCACCCTCCTCAGTCAACAGTCGCCAACATCTCTGCAAAACTCTCTACCAGGAGAAGGATTATGACTTGTTGAAGGCTCAGATTATCATTATCATTTTTAGCAAGAAAGTATTTTTAATTAAGGTATTTACTTTTTTCATACATAATATTACTGCACACTTAATAAACTACAGTACATTGTACACATAACTTTTATATGTACTAGGAAACCAAAACATACCCGTGACTCATTTTAGCATGATAATCACTTTAATGAGGTAATCTGGTGTAGGAGACACCAAGAGCCAGATGACATCTGAGCAAGATGATCTGCAACTGAGGGGAAGACCTCAGGCCATTTGTCCACAGGTGTTCCTTGTGGAAGAAGAGCCCAAGCCTCCAGTATGTAGTCATTGTTAATTACTCCCCCGCACCTGTATTATTCCATTTCAATAAAAGGCTGGTGCAGAGGTTGCTGGGGCTACCCAGAAAGTAAGGAAGGGGTAGCCTGTCTCCCACAAGCTTGTACTTCTAATCCGCATCTCACCTGGTTCCTTCTTGCGGTAACTGAGACCTGGGCCCTAGGGGCCCAATGAGTCAACAGGATATAGCAGGACACCAGGGACAAGGACCAAAAGAGAAATCAACACCCGGATGTAGGTGAGGGCTTTGGTAGACAGTGGGAGAAAGACCAAAGGGTAACTCTGCTCTGGGAAAGTGGGACCTTTGGCCAATTTAGAATTTTTTTTTTTTGAGACAGAGCCTCAAGCTGTCCCCCTGAATACAGTGCTATGGCATCACAGCTCATAGCAACCTCCAACTCCTGGGCTCAAGCAAGTCTCCTGCCTCTGCCTCCCAAGTAGCTGGGACCACAGGCGCCCACCACAACACCCGGCTATTTTTTTTTTTTTGGTTGCAGCCGTCATTGTTGTTTGGCGGGCCCAGGCTGGATTTGAACCCGCCACCTTGGGTGTACGTGGCTGGTGCCTTAGCCACTTGAGCCACAGGCACTGAGCCGGCCAATTTAGAAATTAAGAAACCTTGCTCAGAATAAGTAAGGTGTCTGATAAAATAAGCAAAGACAATATAATTCAATTCTATGCCATGGGAGCACTCTGTCAGCTTGGTTAGACCTGTGGTGCCTCAGCATAAAAGTGGGGAAATGAAACCAGACCAATGGATGATGATGGAGAATACTAAGAGTTAAACCACCTTTGTGCTAGGGAACTCCATTTGAAAAAATAGTCTAGAATCAGCAAAGATTCCACTGGAAAAGCAGTTTAAGCAGGAAAAACTCCACTACCAAGGAATTGTGAAGGGTGGTACCCCTGAAGGTACCATGAGTAACAGTTCCACGAGAGGAACTGCCAAGTGTGGAACCATTAGTCCTCGAGTAAGGGTCTTTTGAGATCTGTGAAGGGTGGACTTAGGGACCTTGAGTAGCAGAGCCCTTGGAATAGCGAGAGAAAAGTCCTTGCTTGCAAAGATTGCAAGGAAAGCGTTATGTTTTGTTCGTCCAAGTAAATATCAGAGGAAAGGTCGCATAGTTAAAGAAATAGTAAATTCTCTCAGCTGAGAGTTTCAGTTTGTTTTCTCAACTTCAAAAGACCTTTGAGGGAATTTGCATTACAATCAGTTTTTCCCTAGCAGTGACTAATAGTTTACATCTGTGTGGGGCTTCATCATTTAAAGAGCTCATACCTGGAATTTGGAACTTTGTCAATTACCATACTTTGCCTATCAAGAAAAAGGCTAGACAACAGGAAGAACTGCCCTTACCACATTAAAAATTATTTTGGTTGTTTGTTTTCACTAACCTTTTTTCTACTCACAGGACCTTAGCTTAGGCAATTTCATAGTGAAGAAATCCTGGATCAATCTCTTCTGTGGGAGCTGCCTCTCCCATATCACCGCCCAGTCTCAGCAGGAAACAGGAGCAGTCAGCGCCCCTTTTCCCTAAAGAGGCAGCGGGAGCTTCTATGCAGAGTGAGAGGACTGACATAGGATTTCATTATTTGGGGCTGTATATTAAGCCCCAGGCAAGCTTAGGATGCATCGTCTAAACCTTGGAAGGTTATGACAACAAAGACCTCGAACAGGCTTTAAGGTAAAGGTTATTCTGGTATCTTTAAGGTAAGAGAATTTCACTTGTTGGATTTATTTGTTTCAGTTGGGCACCTGATCTTTACTTAAAGTTATACTGGTTTTTGGAAAGGGTATGAGTCTGCAGCCCTTTTCCCACCTAACTTAGCTTTGAGTGATGCTTAATACTTCTCATGGAAGTGTCATATGCCCTATGGGTCAGCCCTTAACACAGTTGAGTGGTGATTAGGGGACACAAAGGGGACAAGATTTCCCCTATGCCTAGTTTGGCTAGAATAAGTTTCCTTTATAACTGGATTAGCTCCGTTGGTGTATTTTTGTTGTACTTATATGCCTTTTCGTTTCTTTTACTTAAGTAAAGCTCCTCGGTGAGAACGGCTGAAATAACCAACAAAATTTCTGCTTTGCCTATTCAGAAATGTCTTTAATACACTAGAGGGGGGAAACATAGGCGACACTAAGAGCCAGATGACATCTGAGCAAGATGATCTGCAGCTGAGGGGTGGACATCAGGCTATTCGTCCACAGGTGTTCCTTGTGGAAGAACCAAGCCTTCAGCACATAGTCATTGTTAATTACTCCCCTCACCTGTATTATTCCATCTCAATAAAAGGCTGGTTCGGAGGTTGGTCGGGGCTACCCAGAAAGTAAGGGCTAGCCCGTCTCCCATAAGCTTGTACTTCTAATCCGTGTCTTGCCTGGTTCCTGCCGTAACCAAGACCTGGGCCATAGGGGCCCAACAGGTTGTGACAATCTGGAAATGAACCCACAATATCTCCAAGGTATGCTATAACACTCATTTGTAGACTTAAGAAAAATTAAGCTTAATTAAGGTTACATGACTTGCCAGAGTCAGAGTTAACAGGTATCTAGGTAAGAACTAGAAACCAAGTGGTTTGGTTCTAGAACCCAGGCACTATGCTATACAATAAGCATTCCTCAGTATCTGCAAGGGATTGGGTTCAAGACCTCACCCACAACATATACCAAAATCCATGAATGCTCAAGTTCCTTATATAAAATGGGTTAATATTTGCATATAACTTACACACATCCTCCCACTACTTTAAATCATCTCTTGATTACTTATAATACCTAATACAAATGTAAATGCTATGTAAATAAATGCTATACCAGGGGTCCTCAAACTTTTTAAACAGGGGGCCAGTTCACTGTCCCTCAGACTGTTGGAGGGCCGGAGTGCGAGCCCCAGGTCGAGTCGGCTGCTAAGCAGGATAGGCAGTGGCGGCAAAAACACCTGGTGGGCCGCATGTTGCCCGCGGGCCGTAGTTTGAGGACGCCTGTGCTATACTGTATTGTTTTAATATGTACTATTTTTACTGCTGTATTGTTAAGAGTCTTTCTTCAAATGTTTCCAATGCTTGGTTAAAATCTGTGGATGTGAAACTCACAGTAATAAACGGCCAATGGTATTGCCATTTCTAAATCCTGAATGATTAGGGACTTGCCAGCAATAAAAGAGTTAATTGTCATTTTTAGATGAGGAACAGCACAAAGAAATAAAGTGCAGCTGTGTAGAAAACAAAAAGCAGTAATTCAGTGAGTCTAGTGAGGAAAGTGAACTGCGGCAGATACTGAATTGTAGAAAAGTAGGTAAAGAATGGTCTACGAAGATTTTGCAAAACCCAGACTTTATCTTATACACTTTATAAGTATATACTCTTTTTTTTTTTTTTTGAGACAGAGCCACAAGCTGTCACCCTGGGTAGAGTGCCATGGCATCACAGCTCACAGCAACCTCCACCTCCACCTTGAGAATGGGCTCAAGCCATTCTCCTGCCTCTGCCTCCCAAGTAGCTGGGACTACAGGTGCCCACAACAACACCAAGCTATTTTTTGGTTGCAGCCATCATTGTTGTTCAGCGGGCCCAGGCTGGATTCGAACCCTCCAGCTCAGGTGTATGTGGCTGGCACCTTAGCTGCTTGAACCACAGGTGCTGAGCCATAAGTATACTCTTATTACCTTATACTCTTAAAATAAAACTTGTATCCTCTCATATTCTTTAAATCATCTTTAGATTACTTATAATACCTAATACAATCAGGGTGGCTGTGGCAATTAATCACTACATTCAAATTTTTATTGATACATAATATTTGTATATATTTATGGGGTAGAGGTGGCATTTTCATAAACACATACAATGTATAATGATCAAATCAAGGTAATTAGGATATTCATCACCTCAAATGTTTATCATTTCTTTGTGTTGGAACATTCAAAATCTTCTCTAGCTATTTTGAAATGTGTATTTTTTTCTTTTTTTTTTTTTACAGTTACTCTGAGAGAGGATACCCAGAAAAAAGTCTAAAAAGACAAAAGGCTTCTCACAGAAGCCCCAAAGACTTCCCATAGTGACTCAGCTCTTAAGAATTTGTAGAAACTTAACTTCCTGGGACCTTAAAACCAATTCTTCTTTCTGTAAAAGCCTGTCCCCACCTTCTTCAGCTCAATTCAAACTGACCAATGAGAAGGGTACCTGTGGACAAGGAACCCTTGGGTGGGTTAGATAAAAGGGAAAGAACATAGCTAGTTGGGTAGCACAGCCACTTTTGGACTTTAGTCCACTGTGGCTCTGCCGGCTGAAATAAATCCCTTCCACTTTTATTTTTTCAAAAGATTCTTTTATTGAAACTGGATTACAACAATAAAGGGACAGAACAAAAAATGGAAAAATGAAAACTAAAAAAAGTAATAAGTTATCTTCAACAGGGACATTGTAGTAGGAGTGCTAAGCTTGCTTCTCATGGTTCCAGCCAGGAGCTGGGCCAGGACGCAGCTGCCCCAAGATTGTCCAGTGTCCCTGTAGGGAGAGCCTCTCAGGGGAAGGATAACAACAGGAAAGGGCGGATGCAGAGAAAATTCTGCTGCCCCCAGTGCAGAACAGGCAGGTTAAATAAGGGGCTGGGGGGATGGGCTCACAGAAATCTGAAGGGGGGCTAGGGAAGAAAGGGCTTTGTCAGTTCTGTGGCTTTAGAGCCACTTCTAAATGGAATTTCCCCCCGTGCCCAGCTGTCTCCCACCCTGCTGTGTAGAGTCTGTGAGCCTGGGATATGCTAACTTGGAGTGATACAACCCAGAAGAAGAATCTGAGGCTCTCCTGGAAAAGATGCAAAACCATGGCAGTTCTAAGGGGCCAAGATCATAAGGTCCTGCTGCTACCTGAGGGGTCTGAAGCTTTGAGGGTAGGGACTGGGGAGCCACAATCCTTGAGGCAGGGAGACGGAAGAGCCACAAACCCAACTCAGCACTATTCTCCAGCCCTAGGTGCTTTTACTCCTCAGTGCCCTAGAAGTCACCAGTGGGTGTCAAGTGGGCAGGCAAGGGACAGGAAGACAGGGATGGCCTAGGGCTTGTACCCATGTGGTTTTAAGCCTGCTTCTCCATTAAAGGATGGGGTAGCAGGGCAGTGCAGAGTGAATGAGTCACATCTCCCAGACAACAGCAGGAAAAGAACAGACTCTGCTGGCAATGACAGTGCCCCAGATTAGATCCCTGTGGTTCTAAAAGGGAAAGGCAAGATTCCCCCACCCAAATGCCCTGTGTTAGGACAAATAATGAGGGAATCCTAAAAGGGCAGCTACAAGGAGTATGCTGGGAGGGAGCAATAGTTAACAAACTGGTGGGGGTTTTTTGTTTTTTTTTTTTTTTTGAGACAGAGCCTCAAGCTGTCCCCCTGGGTAGAGTGCCAGCCACATACACCTAAGGTGGCAGGTTCGAATCCCCAGCCCGGGCCCACCAAACAACAATGATGGCTGCAACCAAAAAATGGCCAGGCGTTGTGGTGGGCACCTGTAGTCCCAGCTACTTAGGAGGCTGAGGCAGGAAACTCGCATGAGCCCAGGAGTTGGAGGTTGCTGTGAGCATGATGCCACGGCACTCTACCCAGGGGGATAGCTTGAGGCTCCGTCTCAAAAAAAAAAAAACTCAAATACTGATGTGAACCCGCTACAAAGCAGTAAGAGAAGCACTGAGAGAGCAAGCTAATCCTGAGGGCTGGGGACTGACCTGGGGCACCTTGGAGCCCAAAAGCCAGGGTTCCTTTAGTGCTAGAGGGCAGCAAGTGAAAGGAGAGTTTGCTCCAAAGCTGTGGAGGGAAGAAAGGAAATTGGATTCAATTAGCTTATAGATGGGCCCCAGGCCTGAGTCTTGGACAAGGGGCAATAAAGGTCCCAATTCCTGGATCAAAGGGTAGGATCAGTGTAGCTGGTCCCCATGAAAACCACGTGGCCTTAGGCTCACTCCATTTTGAGCACTGATTACCACTACAGGTTCTCTAACACTATGGGTCCTATGTAGACTAGGGGAGGGTAGAGGCAGATGGGAGCACTGTGAGAGAAAGGGAAGCTGGGGGTGGGAAGGGATGGGGTGAGAGAAGAGGGTAACAGCTGTCTTGCAAGAAAGAAATTTGACGGGTGGCACCTGTGGCTCAAAAGGGTAGGATGCCAGCCCAATATGCCAGAGGTGGCAGGTTCAAACCCAGCCCCGGACCCCCCCCTAAAAAAAGTACTAATGTATCTAAAGACTCAAGAGAGTCCTGAATACTTAAGTGCTCAATAAAATCCTTTCATTTAAAAAAAAGAAAAAGAAATTTGACACCCGGGCAGTGCCTACAGCTCAAAGGAGTGGGGCGGTGGCCCCATATACCAGTTGTGGTGGGTTCAAACCCAGTCCCTGCCAAAAACTGCAAAAAATAAAAAAAAATGAAAAAAAGAAAAAAGAAATTTGATACCCTCTTAATTCTGGTGTTGTCCTGGAACCAACAGCATCCCCTGGAATGGCTTGCCTGGAAAGGCTCCCCGAGCACAGGGCCCAAATAAAGATTTGGTGCAGCCAAATCAGGACTGTGGAAGAGGCCCTATGTATTCCAGTTTCCCAGGGCTTGCTCTAATTCTTGCTGACTCTGCTGCGCCTTGGAGTAGAAGTAACGGCATACAGCCTCCTGAACCCAAGGCTGGAAGTAGAACTCGGCTCGGCGCTCTTCCTCTGGGATACCCACATCAGTCATTGTCTTGAGGTCGTGGCACTGGGACTGAAGCCAGTCATTTATGAAACCCTCAGGGTTGCTGGCAAAGCTCAGCATGAATTCCCGCTGGGTCTTCAGCTGGTTGATAGCTTCTACTGTCTCATGGATCTTATTTTCCAGAGTAGCAATCTCCTCTTGGCTGGCAGCAGACAGGAGAAAAGAATTCATCTGGGTCTTCAAGGTATCATCCACTTCTACATCAAGGTCATAACAAACTGTCTTTTTCTGATCATTTGTATCAACACTGATGACATAATTAATGATGATAGGTTCTGGTGGCATCAGCAAGGCATAAAGTCGTTGAGGGATCTCTGAAAACATCATACGCTGAGACTCAAAGATCTGCTGGAGGTATTTGTCACAGATGATAAATTCCCGTTCACGAGGGTCCTGGAGATTATTTGTCTTAATATATTGCCACAATGCTTGGATGATGACTGGACGAGTCTGGGTGTGGATGCCCAGAAGCCGAGCCAAGCGAGGGTCTAATTTAAACTGGGGAGGCTGGTAATCCAGCATCAGTAGAATAGTACACCTTACATTCACATCTCCTGGCCGCTTCACCTGGAAACCATCTGTCTCCTGGGTAGTGGCGGTCTTGTGCCATTCTACCAGATGGTTGTTTGGCCCATACAGGTTTTTGTCCAGTTCGATAAACAAGGACTTAAAAAAGGAAGAGAACTTCCTCTTTTGTTTGGTGGCATCAAATCTGGAAAAAGCTGAATCCTCCAGAAGCCGTCCTTCTACCCGAAGCTCCCAGGAAGCCACCGTCCCTTTCCCATCCTCCATATCTGATTTGGCAGGATTGAAAGTGTTTGAAATGAAAATTCGCAGCTTCCGTTTCTGCTTAATGGGAGGTTTCAAGGCCTCCTGGATCTCCAGCCGTTTCATCATGGTACTCTGGTCCAGTTTCCTTTCAAAAGCCAAGAGGTCCGTATAGGCCTGGGATTCTGGTACCAGTTCATGAATCCCTTGAGGTAGGATTTTGTCACCCATTTTCTTTTTCTTTGCATTGTGGTTCCGATTTTGCGATGCTGGCTGCTGGAACTGTTCGACCTCCTGGACCTCCCGGACCTCCCGGACCTCCTGGACCTCCGGGACCTCCTGGACCTCCCGGACTTCCCGGACCTCCTGGACCTCCTGGATCGGCTGAGGCAGAGGTCTCTTCCGGTACTGGTCCACCCCTGACTGAGCCAGACCAGGTGGAACTGAAGGGTTCCCCCCAGAGCCAGAGGGTTCCATCGAAGGTACCTGCGGTACCATTTGGCTGCCGGGCAGCATAGCTGGTCTCAGATAGACCATGGGTATCAGGAAACGGTACAGCCCTTGACCGGGAGCCCTGCTCGCTCCTTCACCGGCTTCGGCGCCACCCCTTGGAGCCACAAACTGGAAACGCTCCCAGAACGACATCTTCCCGGAGCTAACCCCACAGCTTAACAAACAACCGGAACCGGAACTCCCCTCCTTTCCTGACCCCCCGAACCGCCTGGTTGTTCATCCGGCACACAAAAAGCTACGGGCATCGAGACTGTGAGCTAGAGAGGGCACTAGCCACAGCCATTCCTCTTTCAAACATGAATATTGGGGCCTAGTTTTCCTGCAACAACCCTACAGTGCTATGGAACGCTAAAATAAATTTAAAGCAAGGGAGTTATCCAAGGGGTGTGAAAAGGGGACCATTAAGAAGTTATTACAGGCTCGGCGCCTATAGCTCAACCAGCTAAGGTACCAGCCACGTACACCTAAGGTGGCGGATTCGAATCAGCCTGGACCCGCCAAACAACAATGACGGCTGCAACCAAAAAATAGCCAGGAGTTGTGGCGGGCGCCTGTGGTCCTAGCTACTTGGGAGGTGGAGGCTGGAGACTCGCTTGAGCCCAGGAGTTGGAGGTTGCTGTGAGCTGTAATGCCATGGCACTCTACCCAGGGGGACAGCTTGAGGCTGTGTCTCAAAAAAAAAAAAAAGAAGTTATTACAGTGTGGCGCCTGCAGCTCAGTTAGAAGGGCACGACCTGTGGCTCAGTAGGTAGGGTGCCGGACCCATTTACCCAGGGTGGCGGGTTCAAACCCGCCCCAGCCAAAGTGCAACAACAACAACAACAACAACAACAAAATAGCCAGGCATTGTAGCAGGCACCTTTAGTGGAAGCTACTCAGGAGGCTGAAGCAAGAGAATTGCTGTAAGCCCAAGAGCTGGAGGTTGCTGTGAGCTGTGATGCCACAGCACTCTACCGAGGGTGAAAAAGTGAGATTCTGTCTCTAAAAAAAAAAGAAGAAGAAGAAGTTATTACAGGCTCGGCGCCTGTAGCTCAACAGCTAGGGCAGCAGCCAACATATACCGGAGCTGGCAGGTTCAAACCCAGCCCAGGCCTGCCAAACAATGACAACTACAACCCCTCCCCCCCAAAAAATAGCCCGGCATTGGCAGGCACCTATATTTCCAGCTACTTGGGAGATTGAGACAAAGAGAATTGCTTAAGCCCAAGAGGTGGAGGTTGCTGTGAGTTATGATGCTACAGCACTCTACAGGACAACATAGTGAAACTCTGTCTAAAACAAAAAACAAACATGGGCAGTGCCTGTAGCTCAGTGGGTAGGGCGCCAGCCCCATATACAGAGGGTGGCAGGTTCAAACCCAGCCCCAGCCAAATTGCAACAACAAAAAAAAGAGAAGAAAAGAAAAATATAGCCAGGTGTTGTGACGAGCACCTGTACTCCCAGCTACTTGGGAGGCGGAGGCAAGAGAACTGCATGAGCCCAAGAGTTGGAGGTTGCTGTGAGTTGTTTGATGCCATGGCACTCTACCCAGGGCAATAAAGTGAGACTCTGTCTCTACAAAAAAAAAAAAAAAGTTATTTCAATAGCATGGATGAGAAAGTATAAGGGTTCTAACAAAGGCAAGAGCAGTAGAGTTGGAGATGAAGTAGAAAAAGGATATACAGTAGAACCTCCTTAGTTGACCACCTCCCTCTCTTGACCACCTCCTTAAGTTGAACTAATTTTCATTGACTAGACATGCACCATATGTGCAGATCAGTATAGTAGGCCTAGTTCCTTATGTTGACCACCTCTGTATGTTGACCAGTTTGTTACTATCCCTTGAGTGATCAATTTACAGAGGTTCTGTATAATTAGCAAAGATGGTAGCCAATTAGGTGAGGAAAATAAGAGGAGGAAAGAATAGAGAAAATAAAGCTTAGACAACAATGGTAGATAAAACTGCCATTAACCTCACAACAAATAATAGAAAAGAAGAGCAAGTTTATGGTAAGAGGCCAGTCCCACTGGCTCACATCTGTAATCCTAGCACTCTGGGAGGCCGAACTGGGTGAACTGCTTGAGCTTAGGAGTTCAAGATCAGCCTGAGCAAGAGTGAGACCCGTGTCTAACTACAAATAGAAAAATTAGCTGGATGATGTGGCGGGTGCCTGGAGTCCCAGCTACTTGGGAGGCTAAGGCAAGAGGATCAGTTAAGCCTAGGAGTTTGAAGTTGCTGTGAGCTGTGATGCCACCGCACTCTACCAAGGGCGACAAAGTGAGAATATGTCTCAAAAAAAAAAAAAAGTGCCCCACCCCGCCCCGCCGGTTGAAGCGTCTCGGGCTGCAGCCGCTTTGGAGGCACGCGTGGGGCGTGGGGCAGTGTTGAGGAGCGCAGGTCGCTGCCAGCTTGACGCCCGACTGTCCAGCGAGCGCAGCGCGGCGGGAGCCCTCAGCCAGAGCAGCCTCAAAGCAGACGCAGGAGTCGCCGTCGTTCGCCGAGCGCAGCT
>CAUYTI010032030.1:0-10764 GCA_963575145.1 Galago senegalensis | reverse complement strand
GTCCCAGCTACTTGGGAGGCTGAGGCAGGAGACTCGCTTGAGCCCAGGAGTTGGAGGTTGCTGTGAGCGTGATGCCATGGCACTCTACCCAGGGGGATAGCTTGAGGCTCCGTCTCAAAAAAAAAAACAAAAAAAAAAAAAACAGCTGGGTGTTGTGGCAGGTACCTATAGTCCCAGCTATTTTGGAGGCTGAGGCAAGAGAATCTCTTGAGCCCAAGAGTCTGAGGTTGTTGTGAGCTATGATGCTACAGCACTCAACCCCAGGGCAACTGAGTGACACTTTGTCTCAAAAAAAAAAAAAAAAAATCAGTCTCTGTGGTTATGGCACTGGCCATGTGCACTGAGGCTGGCGGGTTCAAACCCAGCCCAGGCCAGCTAAACAACAATGACTACTGCAACAACAACAACAAAAAAAAAATAGTCGAGCAATGTGGCAGGTGCCTTTAGTCCCAGCTACTTGGGAGGCTGAGGCAAGACAATTGCTTAAACCCAAGAGTTTGAGGTTGCTATGAGCTGTGACACCACAGCACTCTACCAAGGGCAACATAGTGAGACTCTGTTTCAAAAAAAAATCATTAATTTGGGGTGATGGTTGCACCACTGGGTAAAATCTATTTTTTCAAAGCAAAGGGGAAATGCCTTGTATGTGCACCACATGCCAAACCAGCAGATGGGCAGTGTTTCTCCATGGCTGCAGGGCGAGGGTGAGCAGCCCCTAGGTGACCAGGAGCCCAACCTTGCTCTGCTGTGCATGTGAGGACAGCATGATGTCCTCAGCCAGCATCAGGGCACTGGGTCCACTGAGCTCTCCTAGTACACCCTGCCAGCTCCTGTGACCAGCTCTGTGGCAGCTGAAGGATAAGAACCCCAGAAACAACTGACAGGTGCTTGGTGGATTTGGGAAGGAAAGCAGACTACAGGGAAGGGGCCAAGGCGACCAGCCTGCAGGGAACCCTGAGCCTGCATTGCCACATGGCAGCCACTCTCCATCTTTATGGCTGTGGTGAGGAGTTAACCACCAGCCACAGGGCCCCAGGGCTGCAGCAGAGGCTTCACACATGGACCTCTAGGCTCTATAGCAGCAGTTCTCAACCTGTAGGTCACAACCCACAGGAACTGTATTAAAAGGTCACAGCATTAGGAAGGTTGAGAACCACTGCTCTACAGGTTCCTGAGCAGGGGAAGAGGGTGGATATCCTGCAGGAAGCCAAGGTGGTGCTATCTGGCAGGAGCCTGCTGGGCAACCCCCAATCAGATTTTGGGCTGAGTGTAGCATTGGAGGCCCCCATGGGCCATGGCACAGGCTCCATCCCCACACTGAGGGTACGGTGGTACTGGGGGAAAGCTGCCAGGGCACAGGGAGGCAGGACATGGGGCATGTGTGGCTGGGTGGCACCTCCCAGACATCTGGAGTGCTGGGTAGAGAAGGGACTTGGCTGGAACCTACACAGCTATGCCAGCCCCTCTGGGTAGACTTCTCACCATGCAGCCCCCCCCCCCAGCACAACCAGCTCTGTGTGACTCCTGCCCCCACTCTATGTCCAGTTCTGGTCCCTCTGAGCTCAGGGCACACATAATCCCCTGCACCCTGCCCTGCAAGGCCCTTCATGCTTGATCACAGCTGACTTTATCCCTCTTCTGGCCCAAGGTGCTAGCCATGGTCTCTCTGCACCCTGGAACAAGGAGCCCTGGGGTGGGGCAGATCCACACCTCCCTGGACCATCTGGTGGGTCCTCTTGCCAAACTGTGCCTTGTCTGTAGTGCGTGGCTAGCACTTAGTAGTATTTACCCATTGGATGAATAACTTCACAGGTGTCCACCTGGAATTGCACATCCACTTGGACAAAGGAGGAAAGACACGTTGCCCAAGTTGGGCAAGGGCAGCACTGCCATCCAGGGCCATAGTGAGGCCAGCCCAGACTCTACAGGAGGAGGGACCCGGAGCCATTCACGGCCTCTGGCCTGCAGTATACTTCCTGTCTGCCTTGCAGAGCTCACTGCCTCCCAACTGACCTGACCCTGGCATTGGTGAGACCTGCCTGAAAGGCCACTGAGGCAGAAAACAACTGGGCTCACTGATGACAAAGCTCCTCAGCCTGCCAGGTTTGAGTTGACTCCAGCTTTTCATTGGGAAGGAGACATTTTGGGGCCCATTGAGTTCTCCCTCTGCACATGGAAAGTTCATCCTGCCTCCAGTGTCCATAGCCGGTGAGACTGGGAGACCAGTGGCCATTGTCTGCCATGGTAGTGTTGCTATAGAGTACTACTGATGCCCACATGGGCAGAACCTGAGCTGGATGTGGTGGGTGGGATTGGGCCTGGTACCTCTCAGGACAGACCGTGCCCTGTGGACACAGGTGTCTCCCTCTGTAGGGCGGGGACAGACAGAACCTAATTTAGTCAACATCATCTCTGTCCCTGTTTGCTGTGACAAATCACTGGTGGGCACATTTCTGGTGGGACACAGCCTTTCAGATATTCTGGGCTTTTATCATGTCTGGACCGTAAAGTGGAAGGTGGCACTGGAATCTTTGGCTCAGTGTCCGAGTCACCCATGCTAAATTTTTTAAGTTGGCATCATCTGGCAGTGAATGAAGTAGCTCAGAGACTGTCCATGTGACCCCAAAGCTATGTCCTTTAGGGACTATCTTGAAGACACTTGCACACTGCACAGTGCCCGGCACAGGGGTCACTGTATATGTTTAGCCACCTGAGCCACCAGGGGGACACATACCCTGCACAACTCTGAGCTGTGGCTCCCGCCACAGGACACGGCCAGAGGCACATCACATCTCCCTCCAAATCAGAGCACCAGGGAGGGCCCAGGAGGTGCACGGATGGGAGGCTCAGCGTCCCTTCCATGCCTCCTGGGCCTATCCCTCCCCATCACTGTGTCCCAGTGTCTCGGCTGGCCCCTGCAATATGGGGGTGGGTGGGAAGCTAGGCAGTTACCTGAGAGGCTGTCGACAATCTCGTTGTCCCTGCTGGCCAGGCCCAGGGTGGGGGGCACGAAGGCCCTTGGGCCCTGCCGGAGCCGTACCAGGGTAACCCTGGCGATGGGAGGCAAGGACTTCAGCCGTGGATAGTAGAAGGAATTTGCGGGGTGACTGGGCGAGGAGGATGTTATCTGGGGTGGAGGAAGAAACACTTCGCACCCGGGTCTCAGAGGCGCACCTTCCTACGTATGTGTCCCCCTAGGGCCAGTACCCATTGTCCAACAGAGCAGTGCTGGAACACAGCCCCCAACCTGGGCTCCTGAGGTGGGCTGGCCATGCCCCCTGCCTGGTGTGTGGTGCCACAGGGTCAGCTGAGATATGCAGGGTTGCATATGCTCCTCAGTACAGCCCAGAGCTGGGCCTGGGAACTGGGCGTAAAGTCAAGACCCCCATGATGGCTCCTCCCTGTAGTGGGGGGGGAACTGCCCTGCTCGCTGCCCAACACCACAGGCAGAGCCACCTCTGGCAGGCAGAGACGTTTGACTCTGGTCCCCCTAGAATGACAAAGGGGGCTGTCACTCACTCACCTCAGTCACTGTGTCCTGAGGGATGGTGGCAAAGTTGGGGGAGGAGAAGGTGAAACCGCTGTCTGTTCCAGCGTCATATGGGTGCAAGTCCAGGGCCACCTGCTCCTTCCAGCGGCCTCCCTCGCACAGGTCCAGACTGTCAATGCCCACAAACCAGTCGGGGCTGGGGATGATGCGCACCACGAAGGACACCTGGGTGCAGCCACCACTCAGCACCTGCTAGAGCCTCGCGCCCGGCCTGCCCGCCCTGCCGGCTGGCACTCACCAGCGAGTGCCTGGAGTGGACCTCCAGCTCCGTGGAGGTCTGCCCGGTACCACTGGGAACAGCAGGGGCTGCAAACACCCCATGCACACTCTGGAGCTTCTCCCCAGCAGCCTCGATCTCCCTCATCAGAGTCCAGGCTTCCCCACGTTCTGCAAAATCCCGCAGCCCATTGCTGACGTACTGGTTCTTCCTCCACATACTATAGTCAGAGCTGTGTGCAGCCCCTGCAGAATGAGAGAGGCAATGGGGTCCCAGGCTCACATCCAGTTGGCCGGCCTGAGTGGACACCACATCCCCTTTCCCTGAGTATCAGCTCCCTTGGCTGCAGGGTAGGAACCACTTTCATCCCTCCCAGATGCAGCCTGTGGATCCTGTGGCTGCCTAGACATCTGCTGATGTGACCAGTGTCCAGCCAGGCCTCCCCCTGACCCAGCCATCCTGTGCCCAGCACATCCCTGGAGCCCAGAACATCCCCTGGCAGCACACAGTAGGAGCTTAGCTTAGTATTCGTACACCAATGTCTGTTAGATGTGAGAGTGCCCTCCAAACTGTAGAGTACTGTGAAGCTGCTGTGGTGACAGTTGTCCCCATGCTATAGCCTCCTGGGTGGAATAGGGTCACTGCTGAATATCCCTCATCTAGGGGCAGGGGAGGGGCTGCACTTACCCAACAGGGAAGACCACTGTGCTGGGGGCCGGAACAGCGGGTACTGCTTGGGGAAAGCTGTCTGGCTCCACTTGCCCGTAAAGGTGATGCTGTATTTGGCTAGGGCTTTAGCTGTGCAGACGGACTCTCCCCCAAAAGGCTGGCCAGAGGTGGAGCCCAGCGTGGCCAGGAGGAGAGCCCAGAGGGCCCTGCCCAGGGCGGTGGCTGGGCTGAGGTTTTCCATCACCTAGGAGCAAAGGGGGAGTATGGCCACTTGCTGGCATCATCTCCAGATGCTCCTAGGCATGCCAGCCCCCGGTATTGAGACCAGAGAGGGCTCACAGGGACACCCATGGGTGCCAGGAGCCCTGAGGGTGGTTGGAGGTGCCTGCCTGCATATCTACCTTGCTCTGTGAGCTCTCTCACTGAGTTTCCAACCCCCCTCCCAGGAAGTGAAGGTACACAAGGCTAGATTTGATCAGGCTATATTCGACCATAGGCCTGCAAGGACCAAAGGGTCACTAGTGGGGTTACAGTACGGAGGATCCATGCATACCCCGGCAGAGCAGCTGAGCCAGCAGCCTTGCAGCTCGCTGGGCCAGTCTGGGCGCGGCTAGGGAGGCTCCACTGTGTCCCTGCCGTTGCTGAAATCCTGGACCTCACGTAAACTTGGCCGAGTAGCAAAGCTGGGCAGCAGCCAGTAACTAGGATGGGTCTCCCTCTTGGGATTTTGCAGGTTTCTAGGCTGGGGTGAAAGTGCCAGGAGGCCCAGACCTTCTATGGGTCTGCATCCCAGGGAGGAAGGCGCTTGCTGTACTCACCGGCAAGAGCAGTGGGAGGGCAGGCAGTGGAGCTGAGGGCCGCCAGCTGGTCCCAGCGTCCCAACAAGAGGCTCCCGTTCCTCCTAGCCCCGTGGCCCCCCTGGCCTAAAGAGAGGGGCCCACAGGATATCGCAGGAAGGAGCGGGGTCAGGGCTGCAGGAGCCACACACTCTGTCCTCCAGCTCCTCCGACTGCCTCACAAAGCTTCTCTCAGGCTGGATCACCCCTCCCCTCGCCACCGCCGCTGCTGCTGCCGCACCCCTTTCTTTGTCCGCCGGTCCCTCCCCTGCACTCCTCCCTCAGCTCTCTCCCTCCCTTTCCCTCTCTCTCCCTCTCTTCTTTTCCCTCAAGCCCCTTCCTGGAGTCTCCAGGGTGCTACTACAGGGAGCTCTATATTCCTATATGGGGACAACAGGGAGGGGGGACACAGGGCTCTTGTTTGGCTGAATTAAAGCCCACCTACCCCTTCCTAGGCAAGGAGCCACTTGGCCTGTGTTAGTATGGGCAGGAGAGCCACCAACTTTCAGCTCAGGCATCCCTAGCTCTTGGGCACCTGAATTTCAACCTCTTCTTCCCTGTCATGGACTAAAACTGTGAGAGTTGGGAATAGCCCCAGGCACTGTAGGCCCCTTCCCGGACCCAGAGTCAGTGCTCAGCAGGCAGGGCCACCCTCCCAGGAACCTAGGCTGTCACACTGCCTGCCTCTGGGAAGTGCTAACGGATTCTGAAGCTGGTGGCTCAATGATAGGAGAGCCTATCTAGAGCCCTGGTCACAAGATTTGGAAACCAGAAGGGAGGAGAGTAGAGACAACTTACTCAACAGTTCTGCCTCTGCCTCTGCTCAGTGGAATTGCCTCAAGCTTCTAAGCTTACACAAAACTCCTCATTTACAGAGCGCTGTTAATGTTTCCATGTTCAGAGAGAGGGAAAATGGATAGAGTGAAAAAGGATAGAATGCAAATAAAAACGAACGACCTAACCTATATTTGAACTAAATGTAGTTGTAGCTCTGATTACGGTGTCAGGCCCCAGGGCCTCAGGCCAAAGACAAATTCCAACTGAGGACTCTGCACACCCTTAAAAGCCATTGAGGACCCCAGAGAACTTTTATTTGTATGGGTTATACCTATTAATACTTACTATGTCTAAATCATAACAGAAATGTCCAGAACACTTATTAATACCCTTAAGAGTAACAAAGGCTATTATATGATAACATAAAAGCATAATGTTTTATGAAAACTCTATTTTTAAAAAATAAAAAACCTACTGAGAAAAGTGGCATTGTTCTATACCTTTGTGCCTAAGCTGGGCAGCGCACCTGCATCCCTGTTCATGTCTACGTCCACATGGTGGGACATGTTACATCAGTCGAAGTATGTGAAGAGGCTTTGCAGGGATATGCAGCTCCTTCTATAGCCTTTCCACCACTCCTCACAGAAGGGAGCATGGGCTCCTTGGAAACACAGCTGATTCTGAGTTAGGGAAAAGAAGTGGGAGACATACTTGGGACACCATCGTGTGCTAGGAGCCAGACACATACGGTTCACCTGGTACAGTTTGGTTCTCAGCCCAGATGCAGCAGTGGCTGCAGCCTTGGATCTCACCCCAGCTAACAGGAGGCCAAGGGGACCTGGAATCTCCACTCCCAGCCCCCACCCCTCACATGCCTCAGGAAGGCTCGCAATTTGGGGGTCCAGATGGGATGGGGATCGACAGGTCTGGGGCACCCCTAGCAGGGCCACAGCTGATATGCCTGTGGCAGTCACAGGAGGGTGCTGGGCTGGACCAGAAAGTGGCCAGGGAGGAACTTCTTTCCATGGTGGCAGTGTCCCCCTGAAAAGCATGCCCCCTGAAAAGCATGTCCCCTGAAAAGCATGTCCCCCTGAAAAGAAGGGTCATAGACATAGGAAGGGTTCTTTGCTGTGCTCAGAGAGGGTAGGGAGGGAGAGGTAGGCTTAATTTCTGGAACCTACAGCCCCTGAGGTTGTGTTGCACTGGGGTCTTAGGTGGAGCCATCACTGCACTGAGGGGGAACTGTCCTCCAGGTCAGCCTACATGACTGTGTGCTTTCCACAACTCCCCAGGAAGCCCTCTGACCCTCAGACTCCCTTTGTAAACCTGGATGCCATGTGCCACCCCTGCCGAGGCACACATGGAGTACCACTCTGCAAGGTGCCCCCACACAGAAGGACTCCTGTGCACAAGGGCAGGAGCCTACAGTATCTGTACCCATTCACTCAACATGTGGACACCCTCTGTGTCTAGAGATGGGGCCACAGAAGTGACCCTAGTACACTGGAGACTGGTGGTCTGGAGGTGGAGAGGATACGCTGTGTAGACTGGAGTCTGTTACTCATTAAGTGTTTAGTTAGCTGGTTGACGCTACTATCCTCACTAAAGTTCACTCAGTGTCCTCTGAGGACAGGGCCTTCCTGGAGGTCACTCCTAGCCACTAGCCCCAAGGTGGTTGCCAGGGGAGTGTGGTGCAGGGCTGTGGCTGCAGCTGGCCAAGCAGTCCTGTCCACACCCAGTCCAGTCTCCCATGGCCTCACAGGCCTCCCCTGGTCACTGTAGCCACTGTGAATAATTGACAGGCCCAGCACTCCCAGGGTGTTGGCAATTTTTAAAACTCGTCTGTTAACCAAAATGAGTTGCTAATGTTGGACTTTTGGATGAGTACAAAGTGTTGTAAAGTTCCTTCCCAACTGGGATGGGAGGTTGGAGTTTGTGTGGCTTAAATTGGATCTCAGCAGGCGGGAAAGGTTTCCATGGACCTGTCTGTGAGCTGCCCTGGGTGAAGAGTGTGTGGCAGGCTCAGCAGGCTCCCTGCCCCCAGACACCCAAGAACCCAAGATACCCTCAGGGCACTGGGGTTCCTGCCTGGGTTGTGGCTAGGCCTTTGGGTCTGAGAAACAGCATCCCCTTCGGGGCTGACCTGTACCTCCCATGGGCGGGACATGGGTCCGCCAGCCTAACAGGGGTATAGTTGGGACTCCCAGCCATGTCTTCCAGGCCACCCAAATGTCAGGCATCAGTAACTGCCTCCCCAGGGGGATCCTGCCACAAATGCCAAAACTCAGGTGCAGGGACCCACACAGCCAGCCCCACATGGGGGCAATTCCCTGCTCTGTGCTCATCCACAGACATGTGCGGTGGTCTCTGCACACACCTGCTTTCCCAGGTGGCTTCAATCTTTGTGGCCTGGTGTTCCCAAGAATGGGCCAGGCAGGTCCTGCCCCCGCTTCTCTTCACTTTACTGGGCGGCTGTGCTGGGACACCCCTAGTTTGCTTACACCCCAGGGCCTTGCTCTCACAGCTCCGTCATCCTAAGGAACTGTTACCCCTGGCTCCCCAATGTCCCAGGCTCTCTAGGGGGGACACCCCCAGGCCTCCAGCCAGAGGAGCACCTGCCAATTATGGCTTTGTTTTCAGTCAGGGCTCCTACAGAGAAATAAATCTGCTCTAACTAGTGTGAGCAGACGGAGATTTACACCGGGTGTTAAGTGGCTTATAGAATTGTGAGGAAGGTTAAAGAAAGATTGTTCAGACTTCCAAGGGCGACTGACTTCCAAAGCTTTAGGGCAAGACTGCCACCCACAGGGGCCAGCTGTGGCCTCCTCCTGGCCTATCCCTCCTGCTTAATGCCATTCTAGGTTCAAGTTTTTGCTACCACTCCTGGTGGGAAGAGCCTACCTAAATCAGGTCAGGTTTTCCAGGGTCTTGGACTCAGCTTTGCAGCCTCTGCAGTCGAGGGAGGCACCTGGAAGAGGGGTGGGAACAGATGGGGAGCCATAGTCTCCACGGTGCCCACTTGCATTCACGCCTACCCAATTTACAGAGCTAATGCTAAGCACACACCTCGTGTGGCTGCTCACCACCTGGAAGCATGACTAGACCCCATGCCTGGCTCATAGCATTCCCACCAGTATTACAGCAAATCCTCCAATCCCATATCAGGGAGGCAGCCTGGCCACAGCTAGTGGGCCACGGAGCTGGGGAAAGAGCCTGCTGCTTCAGTATAAATCCCATTTTTCCTCCTCTATGCTGCAGTCCACCTCTCTTAAATGTAGGCCTGTTTTCAGTAGCATTTCCATAGTGTCTTTATTCATCCAAATTATGGCGACCTCCACAAAAATGGCAGAGTAAGGGGCAGTGCCTGTGGGTCAAAAGAGTAGGGCGCCAGCCCCATATACCAGAGGTGGTGGGTTCAAACCCAGCCCTGGCCAAAAACTGCAAAAAAAAAAAAAAAAAAATGACAGAGTAAGGACCTCTGGGAACTCTTCGTCAAAGCAATGAGACAACTGGCAAAACTGTCAGAACCTCTTTTCTGATCTGCCATCTGTGGTGGAACTACCACCAAGATGCACATTTATATAAAAACCCTCATAGGAAAGACCAGCACTCTCGAGATTGAACCCTCAAATACAACAGAGAATGTACAGGACAAGGTCCAGGATAAGGAATTCCTTCTGATCAGCACAGATTCATTTTTGCTGATAAGCAACTGGAAGATAGACGTACTTTGACTACAGCATTCAAAAGGAGTCCATCTTTCATCTTGTGTAAAGATGGTAGTGGTGCTAAGAAAGGGAAGAAGAAGTCTTACACCACTCACAAGAACAACTATAAGAGAAAGAGGGGAAGCTGGCAGTCCTGAAGTACATTCAGGTGGAGGTGGAAGAGAACAGCAAAATTAGTTGACTTTGCTGAGAGTGTCCTTCAGATGAATGTGATGCTGGTGTGTTTATGGCCAGCCACTTTGATAGACACTTTTAAAAGTGGCAAATGTTGTCTAACTTACTGCTTCAGTCAACTAGAAGACAGGTAATTATAAATGCGTTAATAAAAGACATGTACTAAAAAAAAAAGTCAAAATAAACTTTTTTAGTACTCCTGAAATTCACCAAAGGCTTACAGCAATCTATGGAGAGTTATTTTATCAAGAAAACAGGCTGAATCTTGATAACAACAGCAAACTGTTGTGCTTTAAATTACCCTAGGCCCATCCTCCCCCTCAAGTAGCCTTGAAAACTAACAACCTTAAATGGTAAATCCAATAGATAGGCAGCCAGTGGATCAAACAGAATAGGGAATGAGTTCTTTCAAAGACTAGTTTGTAGAAAGTCATCATCATTTGACCTAGCTGGTGGTTCCGGGAAGACCCCACTTGCAAAACTTAACTGTACTTGACTGACTCAGAGTTCACCAGTGTGAAAGGCCTTTCCTCAGGGCCAGTGTTGAAAACAACGACAGGTAATTGATGAACTTTGCAGTTACCCAAGATGGTAGCTAATAGGTGGGGTAAATAAAAGATTAACAAAAAACATTATATATTTTTTTATTTTTTATTTTTATTTATTTATTTATTTTTTTTTTTTTTGGTTACAGCTATCATTGTTTTTTAGCTGGCCTGGGCCAGTTGAAACCCACCAGCCTCTGTGTATGTGGCCAGTGCCCTACTCACTGAGCTACGGACGCCACCACCTGATAGTCTTTAAGTAAACGGC
>CAUYTI010032028.1:0-13849 GCA_963575145.1 Galago senegalensis | reverse complement strand
GATCCAAAGATGACAGAAACCAACTGCGCCTAGGAATTCCTGAACTCGCCTTTGGCTTGGGGAGGTAGAGAGGTGACTAATGACTTGTTGTCTCTTCATATCTAGATTCCTTCCTGCCTGCTGGATAATAAGGTATTTATTTCTGGCAGATCTGAGTCTTTCCTTTAGGAACTTTATAGCCATCTTTTATCGAGACCTGCAGCCGTCACTGGGCCAGTTCAGGCCTCAGTCCTTCCTCTAGCTGAGTCACAAACAGCCTCTACTCCTAAGGCTGATACCAGATCTGGTTTGGGCAGTTGTAGCTGCATATTTCCTCATGGCCTCTTATGGAACACTTCATTCTTGTGACCTGAGAGCGGGGCTACTGGCTGGGTGACCAAAAAGTGTTCACCTCCAGTATTCCTTGCCCTCAATTCTCACTCGGATCGTGGCCTTTCTGGGGGCGGTTAAGTCCAGTCCCCTTCAGTCTTAGCAGGGCTTCTTCCACTAAATTATAGAGGGCTCCCTGCTCTTCCAGTTCTGTGACTTCTTTCTCAGGATTTTCACACTTGTTTGCCTCTGGAGACACTTATTATTATTATTTTTTTTTTTAATGCTCTGTCTCTTGGCCATGTACACTGATTAGAACTGGCCTGGACTTTTAGTTTTTCTGTGGAGAGCCTTATTTATATGAGCCAAATTGGTAGTTTTCTGTGTCTCTTTCTCAGTTTTTGTAGCAATGTCTCTCGGTACCAGATCTGCCAATATTTTTAGCACCACTACCCTAGGTCAGGTGGAAAGCACTTTCCCTTCCTGTCTCTGTGTTACTAGCACTGTTTTAACTTGTCCTCTTAACCAAGGTCATTGGCTCACTACTCTCTATAGCCAGGTATTTGTGTATGGAAAATGCTAAGTGTGAATCTCCTTTTTAGTAAATCTGCCATACCTCAGACACTAGGGATTTTCTAAATTTCTAAATTATTCTCCGATGGCTATCCAATCCCAATGGGGGGTCATTCCTGCTCACAAAGACTCCCTAACTTTTTCTGGTGTCATAGTCACTTACAAATTTTTTCTTAAAGTGTTTTAACATACTAGGTAATGAGGTGGGCTTCCCTTGCTTGTTCCCCATTTCTACTCAGGGTCTGCCTTCTGAGACACACATTCACATCGTAATTTTTGGCTAGTCTTTTAGTCCTATTTAACAGTTCAATTTACTAAAACAGTTGTGACAGTACAGATAAGGCTGGGATCTAATACAGGTGGGCCACAGCCTTTTTCTCTTTTCTTTGAATTATTTTTCTCTCTCTCCAATTTTTCTCTTAACTAAAGACAAATTACAGTAGAGCCAATTCAGTTGCCAAAATAACCTGGACCTCAGTATATTGATTATTTGCATAAAGTGCAGTAAGAATTACCAATCATCTAGACACTTTGGCTTTGCTGGAACCTTTTATAAGGAATTTTTCAGGCTGGACTTTCTCAAGAGCCATTTATGAGCCCAGATTTCATCTGTGCCATAGGATACCAGTATGTATTGGGTACATGACTCTTTTTTTGAGGTTCCCCAAGCACCGTTCAATTCCTCATACCTGACAGCAAGCGACCTTCATTACTTACCACAGATCAGGAAAGGTTATCTGTGGGTATCTGGCCAGTTTTCCAAAGGGCTTTTTGCATTGGCCTTATAAAGTCAACCTTAATTCCTTAATGTAGCTTGGACACCTCTGGAAATGCTATTCCAGCCAAAGCCTTGGTAAAATAACCAATGCCTTCATCAAGTCCTATAGAAAAAAACAGATTCTTATTGTACTTATGTAAATGACTGTATTGTCAGAAACTAATAATACTTACTAATGACTTTTAAATTCCAGAGGAATCAAGGAGAGAGAAAAAGACATGTTTCAAATTCTGCTCATAAGTACATACATTGCTTGAAAATCTACAAATAGCTCACAAGATGGAGAATTATTTTTTTGACTTCTGGAAAACAGAACACAGAAAGAACTAACAATATTTTAAACAAAAAGCCATAACAAATTAGCCTAGTATCACATAACTCATTTTTGTTCTGTTTGAAGTTAGGTTAGTAACACTCATAGACGTGTTAACTTTTCAATAAAAGTTTTAAAAATCTGTTTTTAGTCCAAAGATACTCAATTTCAAAAGACATCAGGAATCTGAATTTGAGAGAATTCATCAGTCTCTCCCTTAATATTTCTTTTTCCTTTTTTTAGATGAATTAAAATTATTACTGACAATATATGTTAGAACAGACCAATGTTTTACAATGTTGGATATATATAATTATAACTCATACAAAATTAATCACCATTTTATATTTGACAATGTTTCCTGTACATTTTTAATAAATCAAATGAGTTCAATTTATTTTTTGATGCCTTTCAGCACTTTTAATATTTCTAAAAGGCCAAATTTAGAGTTGTGCTTTTTGTTTTCTGCACCGAGTTCAAATCTGCTAGCCTCGGTGCATGTGGCCAGTGCTGCAACCACAGCACTATGGGCGCCATGCCCAAATTTAGACTTTTGATTTTGGAAGGTTTGTCAAATATCAAAAGGCCTAAAACATTGTTTTAAATAAGATTAAATGCTGAAATATTTTAAAGGAAATACATAGTCAACTGAATTACATGTACATTCTTTCACAAATTCTTTTTTTTCTTTTGAGTTTCACTTAGTCCGCACAAACAATCTACAAATATTCTAAACCTTCTGTAACTTTTGTCCTGTCTTTCACTCTTTTTTATACAACCATTCTGTTTCAGGACAAAATTCATCACACAATTTTTTTCTTTACATCATGTCATTCTTTTTTCTGTCTATTTTTTTTTTTTTATTCTCAAAAGCTCTGCACAAAACATGATCTCAGTTCACTATGAAGTCACCCATTCACTTGGCCAAACTGATAATTAGAAGGTTTAAAAATCATGAATCTTATTCTTTGACAAAGACTCAGTTTTTCCAATAATTCAAACAATTAAATGATTACATTTTATAAATGAGAGATATTCTATGGGATGTAACATTGATACAGGATTTTCCTACTCAGACGAGGAAAGGGAACCCCCATTTTTCAGGCTTAGATAGGCTCAGATATTTGACTCGCATCTCCCGGTACAAACCTTCTGAGCCCCAGGCAGGTCATGACTAAAACAGCCTGAAATTCTTTTGGCTGGTTCCACCCAGACTAAGGAGCACACATTCTAATTTTCCCTCAGACAAAAACTGCTCTAAAGACCTGAGAACTTTGTCCAAGGTGTTGGGCTGCATTCATTCATTTAGTTTGTAAAATATTTTTTATTTCCTAATTCCTGTTCAAAATATTTCTCAGGGCCAATTATTTATCTTTAGACAAGGGACTTATGCAAGAAATCTCTGACCTGGGCTTTCTCCCCACTTTCGGAGGCTATTCACCCAGATCTATTGCTGATATGGATACAGTATTGTGCCTTATGAGATATACACTCTCTCGTCCAGACTTTTAAGGGTCATCTAGAGCTCACTAAACTGCCTGGACAACATTTTTTAAGGTATGACTCCTCTGCCTATAGTTCTGGCACTCTTTACTTTAGTTGTATGTCTCTTAGTTTAACAAAATGTCATTTTATTATTGATCTGTGGCCTGCAGTCTCAATTCTTAAATTCCTGAGACTGAAAACTTTCATTTTTCCTCAAGATGACATGGCTACAAGGCCACCCAAGGATAGAAAGTGGAAAACCTGGATCTTCCAGTTTCCCTCAGAATAGCCAGGGGGCAAAGTTGGAACAGAGGAGAAGGGTACACTCATACATTTGTTTTACTTCTACTTATTGTTACTCATTTCAGTCATTCTCCAAGCACTCACATGCATACAATTTCAATTCATTTCTTAACCTGGGCAGCCTCAAATTCTCACTTAAGCTGCTACTTAGCTATAAGAGGCAAACCAACACTTTCCTAGGCTCTATGAGGGTAGACCCAGCTCCATCCTCGGAGTTCTCTCAGTCACACCACATTCACACACTCTCACACAATTTTTTACGGATCAGCTGGTGATCTAGCAGGTCTGGTCTTACATACCTGTCAATAGATCTGCTGGTGCTCTAACGCCCAGGAGGTGATCAAATTCCTCTTTCACTAAAATTATGGTGGGCTTCTTAGGGATCTTGCTTTACCTTGGAAGTCTTAGTGCCACTTATTACCGGTTCCTCTCTGGTGCTCAGCCTCCTCAACAACCTGCCCTAGGGACCGTGCCAGCTGTGTCTCAATCAGACGTTCCTCTCGGAGACTTTGTCCCAGGAGCGCTCTGAGGATCACATGGCCAGACCAGCAGGAGTTCCCCACGGCGGGTGTTCTGCAGTGCAGGCAGAACCGGTCTCAAGGAATCTGGCTATATGGTTTTCTTAGCAGGAAACTGACACAGACAGAAGACTCCAAGCACCAATACTAAGGGTGAGCCCAGTCATTTAGCAGGACCTTGAGAAAGGCCCTAAATTTACAGTTTACACAGGAGTCAAAAACACAATCTAAAGAAACCACTTGAAACAGATAGTCAGGACACAAGAAACAATAAACACAGGATATCAACAAGAAACTTGAAATAAGGAAAGAGAACAGACACGAGCTTTTACCCTGCCCTCCAGGGAACAGATACAAGCTCTCACTCTGCTTGCCAGGGAACACGAGCTAACCCTGCTTGTCCGGGAATGCGAGCCTAACCCCACTCATCAGGGAACATACAGACACAGACAGAAACTAAAAGAAGAAACATCAAACCACTGCACAATCCAAGGTGACACACACAACCTATAACAGACAACAGGCAACAAACAAAGCTCTTCCAAACCCTTAAGTAGCCAGGTATTCCTTTCAGTTCCCCCCTTTCTGTCCATGGGCCACTGAAACTTACTACTCAAAGACTTAGAACTTCCCAGCCAGATTCTCCTTTCAGTCCCCCCCTTTCCATCGGCAGGCCACTGAACGTAACTGCTTGAGGGCCCTTGGAATCCCTAAATAGCCCTTGGAATCTCTTTTCAACACCCTCCTTTCCGTAGCGGGCTGTTGAAACTGACTAAAGAGAAATCCAAAACTTCCCAACTAGAAACTTCTTTCAGTTACCCTCTCTGGGCGGGCCACTGAACATAACTAGCTGAGGGCCAAGACAGACCAGAAGTAGGACAGATATCTCAAAATCCTACCGAGGGACAGGCATCCATGACTGCCTCCCACCTAGCCCCTTTGTCCCTATCTGTCACCCAGAAATGATCATCAATGAATACAAATACAAGTTAAGACAAAACACTTCACACGTGGCCGACCAACACACACACATACACATACCAGACTCACCTCTGGAGGAGGGTCGGAGCAAGCCCGTGGTGCAGGTTTGGAAGGTAATTCCCGGTCAACACACCAAAATGTTAGGTCCGAAAATTCTCCCAAACATCCCCAACAGATGAATCTGAGACACACTCCGATGTAAAAGGCATGAGGTGAGGCTTTAATCAGACCCGGTTCTGGACTCTCCTGGCATGCAAGCCTAGGACGAGCCCTGAACCTGGGGGGGAGAGGGTTTTTATGGGGTACAGAAGGCAAAAAGGTTAGGGTCAAGGTATGGGTACACCCCTGATTGGTGGTTGATGATTTCACTAGTAAAGGAGGATTTGAATTTGTACAGGTGAGGAGTAGGGAAGCCTAATTAGGTTGTTGAAGGAGAAGACCTGAATTTCAAGGAAGTAGAAATGTATTACCTATTATGGGAGCTGTTCAAGGGAACTGCTACTTATTGTCTATTATGGCAGCTGTCTGCCTTAGGTCTGACTCAATTCAACGACTTAATGGCTATGCTACCAGGTGTGGGGGAGGCAGCAGGGAGTGGCCCTGCCGGTTCCACTGGCAGAGGTTGGGGAAGGACTAGGAATAGAATTTACATGGTAAACAGCCAGGAATTAGGCTTGTGCTGTAAAAAGCAAAAATGGACCTAGTATGGCTCTCACAACAAAAATTCTTCAGTCTTTACAGATTCAGGGAGGGCTACTTTAGTAGTGGCTTCAGAGCTGGTGATGGCTATATCCCATGAATTGGCACTATAAGAAGACAGATAAACCTCTTTGTCCTCTTCATCAGCTTCTGGGCTAAATCACTGGTGGAAATGGCTAGGGTCTCCTCCCATGGTCTCATGATCTTTATGGGAAGCCAAATGCCGGGTCTAGCCTGAAGTAAATAAATCCTATCTCAGAAAAAATTAAATTTCATGGATACATTATAACATGCAAACATTTGACATTTTCCAGGAAAATATATTTCTCCAGTATCTTTATTCCATGTAATATTTCCAACCCACCAAACATAAGGAAGTTTAACAGAAGCATAAGTAAATTTGGCTTATTGCTACTTGAAATGGAAGTTATGTTGAGAATAATGTTCAGGTTTATGTATATGCATACCTTTGCAAATAAAGCTCCTCAAATTTTCCATAAATCTGGTTGTGATGAATAGCCATAAGACCTGGAACAGGTGGTGCAAAACCACTTTCTTTTCACAAAAGCACCTTTGATAAAAGAGTAAATTGTATCAGTGGAATTTCTATGATGACTAAGGTGACTAGAACCAGGCCCTTATTTTCCATCACATATGCCAAAGATCTCCAGTTAGTGATAGATCCAAATTTAGTTTGTCATGAAGCATATAAATACGAACCTCGATATTTTGACCAATGAGTCTAATCCACAATATCAGTAGACACATGCAGCTTACTTTGAAGCAAATGGGGCAATAATTCATGTTTTTAAATTAATTTAGTAAAAGTCATTGTAGTTAGTAAATATATTTTGTAGTCCATGATATTATTAACATGCCCAACAATGATTTAATCAAAAAAATTTAAAAAAATAAAACCACTTACAGTAAATAGAGTTTAATAATTGTATTATATATTATTTCCCCTTTCTATTTAAAGACTATTTCTTTTAATATTCAGTTTATTAAGAATAGTTAGTTTTTACAGCAGTAGCCATATGTGCACCATTTGATCTCCAATCAAGGTGGAATAAAAAGAACTAGAACCCACTTTTTACAAGCTCTAATGAAGTTTTTAATAGAGTCATTTTTTTTATTTCTGATTCCAGTGAGAACACAGTGACAATTGTTATTAATGTTTTCAAAGGCTAAATACAAAAGTAACATATCTCGCATTTTAGGTCCTGAAATTGCCTGCTTGATAACATTGCAGAGCTTTGCAAAAAGTTCAGTATCTATTTCACTGGGACCTTGAATTATCTTTGTAAAAAAATGTACCATCTTCTGCCTCATCTAGTTGTTCCTATGCCAATAGACATATATCTCTTATAATACCTAAAATCTCATCAGAAAGTTCAAGTTGTCTATTGTGGCATCTATACTCCCCTGTGCATGTAAATTGCTCATAACAAAGGTCATGATTATTACCACATCGAGCATTTGCCTCCTTTTCATCATAAAGCCAAAAGCAAATTTTGTTCAGGTTATAAGTCAATTTTGTGGGCCTGGCTCAATCTCTAGGAGTCAAACAATTATCTCCAATGAGATCAAAACAATTATCATGGGGATAATCAAGCTTAAATTGATCCCTGATGGGGACGAATCTGATTCATCATAATAAATATCAAGTTCATTAATTAATCTAAGATCCTTAGTAATAAGAAAAACTCCTCTATGTGATAGAGTTATTTCATAAGCTCTATATTCATAAGTCAGGGCAGAAGGTCACCTGTAAGTTAATGGAAAAGCCAGTTTAGTAGACAATTCTAGAGATGGAAGATGAACTCTTACGGAATTCATCACTTCCCCCTGAGCCAGTAAAGGGACTGGTGATGGAGGTGGTAAAGGAGATGGTGGTAGTGGAAATGATTGTGGCAAGATATTCATAGAAGGAGCAGAGGAGCTGGCATTTGGTATCATAATCATGGAAGGAGCAGAGGGCTGACACTTAGCATCAGTAATTAAATCACGACATTCTGTGATGAAAATTTAAGATTCATCATTTTTCTCTGAAGAGATCTAACAGAGGAGAAAAGAGGCAGATCTTCAGCCACAGCTTCCTCATTTTCCTCAGCAGGGGAGTGTTTTCTATAATCATCCTCCTCTATATTACCCTGCTTTTCAGAGATGTAAATTTTAGAAAGACCAGCAACAACACCATTTTCCTCAGACAAGATGGAGTGTGCTTGTTTACCTTTATTATTTCTTAATGACTATAAAGCTCATTTAACCAAATTATAAACAGACCAAATATCTTTATCGATAATATTTCCCTATTGATGAAAATGCTTCATATCTTCTCCTATCTCTTCCCATACCACTAAATTCAATTGATTCTGAGAGTCAGGTGAAAACTAATATCAAAAATTTCTGATGGTAGCAAATAAGTTGTGGAAAGTATGGGTTTTTACAGTGTTAACCATAGTATCTAATAAAGTTTATAATAACTGAATATATTCATCCTCTCTGACTGAAGATTTACCAACAATTGAATTATTTAATGTCCCTTTTTTCTTTTTCCTGTGTTGAGAGTCCTGAGTACTTACAGCTCAATGGTAAACATCTTGAGCTCGCTTATTCCTGGTTTGCTAACCTTAAGGCAGGTGAACAGAAGTTTGAGCAGGGCCTGCTCCAGCTGATGATCCTGTTCACTGTGGGATGATTTTCCACCTTAGATGCACTTTTTTTAAAAAACTAAAAATATAAGCAAAAACAGTTTGTAACTCTTGTAAGTCTTGTTATAATCTATGTGCATTGGAAAACAGTCAAGCCAGAACCTGCAGAACAGAAAAAAAACTTCTGTATGGAACTCTGATTGCACTATTGTTCACCCAAGCAGATAAGGGTTGATAACAAGTCTGAGGTGGCATGTCTGGAAAACCGCAACCTATGGCATATGGCTTCCAAGCTACAAGAAAATAAACCTATTAAAGCTTAATTCTTATAACAAAATGGAGTGCTTATAACAATAAATTACCCCTTGCTTCATCTGTTCATCTTTACCTGTATAGAAATGAAGTTTTGCATGCATGGTTGCTGAAGATATAGTGTGTTTTTTTAAAGTAGTTATTTTAGTTTTTTAGAGTTAGGGTTTCCTTTTAAGGATGAAATCAGAATAGAGAATGTTAATTATAGATTATTGATTAATGTGGTGTATGCGATTTACTGACTTTATAAGGTTCTTTGAAATAAAAATGATTTGCTACTTTCCATCTCAGAGCAGAAGTCTGTTTCTTGTTTTCATACAATTTTAGGTGTGGACTTACATCTGGGTGAGGTTCCTTTATTATCTTACAAAACTTTCCACAAACATTTGATCTAGTCAGCATAAAGGGATGGAGAAAATAAATTGGACCCACAGGTTGGGTCAGCTGCCCTACATCAGGGAATTCATAATTCTTTGTTGAACCCACTTGAGGTAAGATTCCAGAACCCTAAAACAAGATGGAATGCTGTCTTCACTGTAAGTATGTGGGAAGTCTGGCATTTGCTTGAAACATGGGGAAATAATATGTGTCTGCATCAGGTAACTTGGTTAGAGGATCAGTATGTAACTCTACTGAAAAATCTTTTGGCTTATTCTAGTAACTATTCCAAACTGCACTTTGAGAGAACTATTCAGAGTAGTCATTAATCTCTGTCAATGGTTCTGTACAGAAAAGAAGGATTAATTAACACTCACAGTCTGGAAACATGTCGGGATAGCCCTTATGTGCACACATCAGAAAGTGGACTTCATTAATAAGGAAGTTTTGCATGCCTATTATTTGATTCATGTAGCTTTTGAGTGGTTTTCACCATGTTCTTACACCTCCACTTCTGAGGCAGAAGCAATCCTCTGTTACTATCTTCATTAATTCAGATGGAAGAAGGAGAAGGACTGCTAATATCAACTGAACATGTATGTAATAGTTTTCATTCTTCCTCTATAAAAGAAGAGGCACCCATAAACCCTGCCAGACAATCATCTAATAAAGATTTGCACTGTTTTAATTCTCTAACTGTAGATTCAGATACAGAAGTAGCCCCTCAGACTGAAGATCAATTAAATTCCCTTATAAAGATGATAGAAGATCTACAGACAATGAATACAAAATTTCAACTATAAATTAAATAATGACTGAAATAGAGAAAAAAAAACCCAGCAGAAATATTGTAATCACATGCCAATTCTCGAGGAGGTTCTGTTAAAACTTCATCTCCTCCATACAAGTCCTGCCTCCTATGGTCCTTCCTCCTAATGGGCTGTAGAGAGATGAGCTGTGGCATCCTAATGCCCTGCCAGTAATCTATGCAATTTGGTATACACTTGGAAATTCTAAATTCATGGCCAGATACCACTATACCACTTTCCTTTAGAAATTTCAGAAGTGGATGTCCTTAATGAGTCACCTATTACTAATACTGAAGTTCCTAATACGGCAGGCAATTCTGCCGTAACTCCAGGTGCTTTTCCAGTTTTATGAGAAACTAAAACTGATGGAAGCCAAGAACTGGCAACTCATACTCAAACTGAGCCAAAGTTTCTTAAAACATGAAGGAGGTTATTCAAACCTATGGCCCTATTTCTCCATATGTACTTAGTATTTTATCTGCATTTTGTGCCAACTACCATTTTTTACCAATTGATTGGAAAACTCTAACCAAAACAACTTTGTGTCCTGGCCAATTTTTACATTTTAAATCCTGGTGGGCAGAGGAAGCCAAAACTCAAGCTCATAGAATAGGAGCTTTAGTTAATCAATTAACAGGCTCTGGACGGGATCAAACAGTGCATGCTCAATTGGCTTGATCTCAGAAAGTTTTACTTCCAGTAAAAGACATTTGTCTATATTCCTGGCAGAAATTGGATGAAATAGATGGTGTTATACAATTTTTCACAAAGATAATGCAAAGTAATTGTGAGCCATTTCCTGAGTTTGTTGCTAGGCTACAAACAGCAATTGAAAGACCAGTTTCTTGGGCAGAGGGAGGACACATGCTCTTATTACAATTGTCTTTGCAAATTGCAAACAATCCTTGGAGGGAGCAAAAACCCAGGAACATGTCACCATCAAACAATACCTGTGGGCATGCAGGGAGGTCGGTTCTGGGACTTTCTGGGGTAATATGCAAGCAACTGCTAATGCTAAAGGCAATTTCATCAGCCTTACAGGTAGCTAAAGATAAATCAAAGTATAATATTTGTGGTAAAATTGGCACATGCAAGGAAAGAATATCATAAAAACAATACCAATGGCAATAATAGTAACATCAAGGAAGAGATTTGAAAGAGTTCTTGGAGCCCTCTGATTGGAGATGGAAGGAAAAGAAACTGCAGATGGAATGATTGATTGAAGGGAAGTCGAGAATCACTCAGGTCAGTTACCAGGCCTAACTTTACTGATTATCTTATATACTTTCAAACATTCAGTAAGAATTTAACACAGATAAAAAGAAGTGAAGGAAGATTAGAAAAATACCATTAAGATTAAGATTTAGTGTGAAGGCTGAGGAAAATATATACAATTGATTTTGTTTAGAGTAGAAAACATAAAGGAGACTGTCTGTTCTCGCTGGCCCAAACCGAAACTAGAGATTTTAATGCTAATGAAGGAAGAAGGCAGAGAACAGAACACAGTGCCCAGGGACATGTGTTTCAACTTCCAGCTGTAACCCCAGAATAGTTTTCCAGATTCCTTTGTGAGAGTATCTCTGCATATCTATAGGCTGCCCACAGGAACTCGATCATCAAAGAAATCTTTCTCAGAGCCATTTTCCTGGAGGAGAACATGAAGCGAACTCCAACATCTTAGCATGGGGTGCTTATCTCTTCAGAGACTAACATTCAAACCTCTGGAATTTGCCACTGTTGTGTTAAGAGCAGACATTATAATAATAAATATAGGTCCATTAGGTACAAAGATGAAAATATTTTGCCTCTTAAAACTGAACAACTGTTGGGAAATGAGTCCATGGGCCCAGCTCAGGGCCGGGAAATACAAATACAAGCCACCCAGTTAGCAGTGGGTCCGAGCATACCCAGAAGAATCAGGAAGAAGTTCAGTAAATTCATTAGCTGATAAATTAAATTCTCAAACACTACGTTCTTAGGCTGTAACTCAATTACATGTCCAACTGTCACCCAAATCCTTTCCCTGACTCTACAAACATGGGGCAGTAGTGGGAATTCCAGCACCATAGGATAAGGACCGAAAAGTGGTACATTGTTAAGTAAAATAAGTAAGATAGGAAACAGCAAAGGGAGCACGTCTCCCTCATATATGGGGGCCAAAAAAGGGACCTCCGGGAGGGAGAGGAATGAACAATGGTTGCCAGGGGCTGGGAAGTGTAGTGGGGAGAGAGGCGAAAAAGGAGGTGGTTAATGGATGCAAGAATACAACTCCATAGAAGGACTAAGACCTAGTGTCGGGTAGCACAACAGGGCAGCTATAGTTAACATCAATTTACAGAATATTTCAAAATAACAAGAATAGAATTGGAATGTCCCTAACACAAAGAAGTGTTAGGAACTTGGGGTGATAGATACCCAAGTCACCCTGCTCTGATTATCACTCACAGTGTGCCTGCATCAAAATTTTACATGTACCCCACAAATATGCACAACTATTATATATCTATAAAAATTACAAATAAAAAAGTATATAAAAAAAGAAAGTATTAAAATTAAAGGGCTAGTTGATACAGGAGCAGATGTATCCATAATAGCTACTTGTATGTGGCCTACAAATTGGAATAAAACTGAAGTTAACGTTACCTTTATTAGATTAGGAACTATGTCTAAAATTCAACAAAGTACAGATGTCTTGGATTGTCAACACCAGATGGACAACTGGCTAAGGTTTAGCCGTATGTAGCTGTTATTACTCTATCTTTGTGGGGAAGAGATGTGTTACAACAATGTAGAGCCATGCTACCTATTCCCATGGTTAATAATGCTGTTAAAAATATGATGTTTAAGATGAGCTACAATCCCAGCTTGCTAGCTCCTCCTAAAAGAAAATCTGATGTCAGAATGAAAAAAATCTAGATGATCTAGGCTTGTCTGTCTTAAGTAATGATATCCTAATTTGGTCTATAATTCAACACTATGAATTACCTTTACCATAGGCTACTTAAAAACCTATATGGGTAAACTCGTGGCCATTATCTCAGTAAAAATTAGAAACACTTGAGGAATCAGTGAATGAAGATCTGGAGGAAGGGCATATAGGGCCCAGTAATTCTAGGTAGGATTGGCTTCTTTAAATTTTTATTAAATCTTACCAGTGTACATTACTACTGTCATGCAGTACAGTGTGTTGTTTACCTACTTCATGTTTATTTGTTTTTGTAATAAAAAATAAATCTGGAAAATTCAGAATATTAACTCAGTTTAGAAGAAATCAGTGCTGTTATAGTACCTATGGGTGCCTTGCAGCTTGGCATCTCCAATCCAGCATTAATTCCTAAATCTCATTCACTAATTATTATTTACTTGAACGATAGTTTCTTCATAATTTCATTATGGCCAAAAGACACAGAGGAAATCTCTTTCACCATTCCTGCCTTGAATGCAGAACAGCCACCAAAAAGATATCAATAGAAGATATTGCCTCAAAAGGATGATAAATACCCCACCTTGTGTCAATTTTTTGAAGACCAACCATAAGAAACGAGTGACCCCATCTCAGGATGGGCAAGAGACTTGAATAGAAATTTCTCCAAAGAAGACCGGCGTAAGGCCTACAGATACATGAAAAAATGCTCACCATCCTTAATCATCAGAGAAATGCAAATCAAAACTACTCTGAGATATCATCTAACTCCAGTGAGATTAGCCCATATCACAAAATCCCAAAACCAGAGATG
>CAUYTI010032025.1:0-55042 GCA_963575145.1 Galago senegalensis | reverse complement strand
ATTGGCTTGTCAAAGATCAGGTACCGGTAAGTAGTTGGTTTCATCTGTTGGCTCTCTATTCTGTTCCATACATCTACCTCTCTATTTTTGTGCCAGTACCATGCTGTTTTGATCACTATAGATTTATAGTATAATCTGAGGTCTGGTAGCATGATTCCCCCTGCTTTGTTTTTATTCCTGAGTAATGTCTTGGCTATTCAAGTGTTTTTTCTGATTCCATATAAAACTAATACATTCCTTTTGGAAAGACATTTGGAGAACACTTAGAGAACTAAATATAGATCTGCCATTTGACCCTGCAATTCCTTTATTAGGTATATTCTCAGACAACCAAAAATCACATTACCACAAAGATATTTGTATCAGAAAGTTTATTGCAGCCCAATTCATAATTGCCAGGTCATGGAAGAAGCCCAAGTGCCCATCGATTCATGAATGGATCAACAAACTGTGGTATATGTACACCATGGTATACTATGCAACCATAAAGAAAGATGGAGACTTTACGTCCTTCATGTTCACATGGATGGAGCTGGAAAATATTCTTCTTAGCAAATTATCACAAGAATGGAAGAAAAATTATCCAATGTACACACCCCTATTATGAAATTAATTTATACCTTTTATATGAAAGCTATAACCTAATAACAACCTAAGAATACGGGGAGGGGGAGAGAGGGGGGAGTGGGAAGAGTATGGAGGGAGGAGTATTAGAGGGATCACTTCTGTGGTTTATCTTACAAGGGTACAAGTGAATCTTTCTAAGAGTAGAATATAAACGTTTTAACACAATAACTAATAAAATGACATGAAGGCTATGTTAACCAGTTTGATGGAAATGTTTCACAATTGTATGTGAAACTGTACCCCAGAAGTGCATTAATGTACATAGTTACCATCATTATATATATATAATAACAGACACACATAAAAGGTTTTGGAGAAGTAACAGAGTGTTATTTGCATAATAATAATTGAACTGACTTTTTTTGTGGGTTCAGGTAGAGTCTACATTCTTTGTTCTTGCTGTGCTCTTGGCTGAGGAATGACCAGAACCACATAATAAAAAGCAAGCATTAAACAAAGTTTACTAAGGAAGAAAACATAGGTTTAAAAGCAAGATACATTTTCCACAGACAACAACAGACTCCTTGACATGCCAAAAGACTTGGTAATGGTCTGGGTCCTGTTTTATACTGACTGGATTGGGGCCTTCCTCATGGTTCAGACATCACCATAGATCCACTTTGATGAACAGTAGTTAACAACATGATAATTCACCTTAGGTTATTTTAGGTCACTTTCCAAATGTTATTGTGCCTAGGAATTCTGGTCTGCAGGCTGTGGGTACCTTCTTTTGCAGAGTAGTAGAAGTTTCTCCTTCATCCAGGTATGGCAGTTGCTTGTGACAGGATTAATAAGGGACAGCAACAAAAAAGGCCCAGCCTTGTCCTTGTTCCCATGTGGGGCAATTATTTGAGGCACCACCAAGGCTAAGCACCCACTTTGTCCCTAAGAGACTCTCAGAGGTTCCTTGCCATCTAGCTAACACTTTTTGCTCTAAATCTTGATCCTAGGGAAATGCAATATGAGAATTAAGTTCATGAACTCATCCGAGAAAAAAGTGCGATATATCCCATTGCTAAGTATCACTAAGGTCATCTTGGAAGTACTCCCCTTGGCCATCTGGTGACCTTAGTGATATTCAAAAATGACATATGTAACACTTTTTCTGGGATGAATTCACAACCTTGTCAAAAAATCATACAACAACCACTCTGATAGTCATTCCAGAAAAAAAGTTCCAAAATTGCTTAGAAGGTGGACTAGGCGCAGGTATCAGTGCATACCTTCCCAATTCCTTTTAGGCAATACCTTAAAGGAAACTGTAGTGATATTCAGTAATAAGCTATGTAGCACTTTTTCTAGGATGAGTTTGAGAACTTAATTATCTGACATCATATGTATCAGATAATCCCTACATGTAAGAGGGGTCTGTATTGTAGGTTAGAAAACCACACAAGAATATGGGTTCTTACAGTGTCCTCTTTTTATTGAAGTAGAAAGAAAAAAATCTTTCCTTCTTGGGAAGATTCTGAGTTCCTATTATCACCCTTTGGAATGTAAATAAATCTCTCTAGGAAAAGATAAGAACATTGTCTTCAATTTTGCAACCCAGATATCTGCAGTAGTTTTAAGTCACAGTCTTCTTTGAAGTGTAAATCCACATTTCCAGATTTGGGTAAACCTCTCTAGGGTTCTCTCCATTATAAATTAATTTCCAAGACCTGTGTTTTAGAGAAAATTCCAAGATTTCTCTCAGAAATTGAACATAAAAATATATTCTCTACAACTCCATGTCGTGAAAATTAAAAACAGTTATTACATGAAAAGCAAAACTTCTGGACAGCAAAATAAAAAAAAAGAAACATTAAAGTAAAAAAACAAATGATGACAATACAATTTGGGGAAAATATATGCAACTCATCTCTGACAAAATGCTAACCTTAATTTACAATGATATTCAAGAAACAGACAAGAACAGGTGTGCATAGCTCCAGAATAGAAAAATAACATAAAATAATATAATTTTCAATATAAAACTTACTCATTATTTAAAGTACATCAACCTTGTCTCATGCTAAATTTTAAGGGGAATGTATATACAATATCTTACATAGTACACATTGCATGATATTATTGCCAATACTGATTCATTTGAAATTAGTAAACATAAGAAAAGAATAAAGGGATACTTTATATCCCTTTATCTATTAATTTCTACACCTTATAACATTTGCCTTTTGATTTTTTAATTTATAAACAGATACATACTACTATAATTTTTCCATCATAATGGAAATATTTTTATTGACAACTCCTTACTTAGTTCAGAGGTATTAAAAATAATTTCAGGACACTACTGCTTGCTATTTTGACTTTTAAAATTAAAATCATGGATATTTAATTCTTAAGCCATTTAACATTAAAAAAAAATGAAATCTCACTTTTAACACTTGAGTTACAGAAAACAAATAGTGCATTTTTAAAGTAAATTTCTGAATTTGGAGTGATAATTTCAGTCAAGACACCATTATTATGGTGGATAGACCTAACTGAAAAAATGGGGAGAAATGATTTCTCAACATGAGCTGAGAATTAGTTTTATTAGGGCACATTTTGAAAATGTCATCGTTCACTTAGCTTAGAGTTAACTGGTTAAATTTAACTAGGTTCAGGCATAGCCTGGGCACTTGTAAATTAAAATACTCCTCAGGTGACCCAAATATTCTTAAAATCCATCTAGTATTACTCTTAAAAATTAAGTACAGCTGCATATAAGTGAAATTTCAAATCATAGTTACTTAAAGAAGATTAACAGTTATTTGTTTCCCAGGTAACAATAAGAATAAAAGTAGGCCATCTCAATATAAAGTAGTAGCTCAAAGATATCAGAGCTGAGGTCACTGTGAGTATACACCCTTTCCCTGATGGTCAGTTATGACAACTGTAATTTAACCAAGAAGAGAACAAAACGTGAAAGGCAAAAACTACCATATCACCTGAATCTGTCCTTTCTAGGTTTAGATATCAACTTTTGTTTCCATTTTATTGGCCAATATTGTGTGCAAGTACAGGACGTGCCTTTCTTCAAATAATGCTGTATACTACAGGACTTTAGCAGAATACTTGCCTTTTCCAAGAAAAGTTAGATTCAATTAAAAAGAATAAAGAATCAAAGGTTATCAGGCAATAATCTTTCCTGCTTGTGTAGTGTTGGAGATCCATCATTCACTGTTCTTAAGCTCTGCTTAAAATATAATACCACAGCTAACATAACAAAGGAAAGAATTAATATAAAATCACACACCTCATCACAAAAATAAAATAATTAGAAGTCTTTACAATAAAGAGTGCTCATGTCATAAATGAACATATAAAAATTTTATATAAACGTTTTCGATTACCATGACAATCAAAATCTCTACACGTTTCAAAATGCAAATAAGCAGCTAATAACAATAGTTTTGTAGAAGAACATTAGAAAAATTACTATTGTAAAATGTAAAGAAGGTTCTAAATTCTGGACTTCATTGCCTTTATTTCCAAACCCCTTTATTAGTGGACCAGATAGCTCCATCCAAATGAATTGTCTAAATTGAAAACCCTGGTTCTCAAAATATGATGCCAATATTTGATAAATAATTTATACTAATTTTTTGTAACTCAGGATAATAGTAGTCTGGAACTTGAAGGCAAGTATAGTCTCTTTGTTCTATTAGATTATGCTCACCATAGTCCCAATTTGAATAGTGTATTTTGTGAAACAAAATTTTCTACCTCAGCTTACCTAAAAATTTAGAAATATTTTTAATTATAAAATATTTTTAGTCATATCCTAACTGGGTGGAAATAATTCTGAACAAACATCTCAAAGCTGCTGTAATAACTGTGGGATCAGATAATTTTATTGTTTTTGAAAATAATGACAGACCACCTTTAAGTTTCATTTAATTTTTCTTTCATTATTGAATATCTAATAGAAAAAAAATAACAACTTCACCCTTTTTCAAGGTTATTAGTTTTTATTTCCTTTGGTGAAATTTTAGTATGATAGAAAAACCAAGTTTTACAATTACTATTTACTCCATAAATAATGAATACTTTACCTAATCCAAAGTACTCTATATAAACGGGATGTAACTGAATTTTCTGAGAGAAAATGCTTTGACATTTTAAAAGAGTTAAATTGGAATAGATTTTACTGTCAGGTTGTCCACATAAATTAAAAAGGGTAGAAATTATTTTTTAGTCTTTCTAACTGACCTTTTCATTATTTTTTTAAAGCCCTCTAATTCGAAACCACTTTTTCAGTGACATAGTTCATGAATATTTTTTTAAATACTAAATTAAAACTTATTATAGATAAAGAAATATTGTGCCTATAAGAAATTTAATATTAACAGATGCTTTTACAGCAGTTTGTGACATGCTTTGTATTTTTATGCTATGTTTGATAGAATGGAAAATAACTTCATTTTTGAAGAAGACTTTAAACTTCCAAATTGGCTATTAAAGATGATATTACAAGACAATATATCTTCTAAAAGTTGAATATACCATGAACAAGGAGAAAATAACTATAATGTAATAGGAATTGAATTATTATATTTCAACAAAATTTTCTTGGTCATAAGAAATTATTCCTCTTCACTAAAGTGCAATAGAGAAAATTAAATGTTTTAAGTGATGAAAAACTGCCTGCATGCCTTGTGATGTTAGTCTACTTCAGGTTTCTGAGCTGAGCACATTCATTGCTCTTTCCCATTTTATCATAATAAAATGCCATAAAAAAAAAGCCAATTCACAGTAATAAAAAGAAAAACTTTAGATGATCTAAATCTGTTGAATGGCACCTGATGAATCAGGGAAGACAAAGTGATAAAATCAACAATGAGAAAGTTTTTGATCTGTAGAACCCTGTAGAAGGCAAGAACCTTCAAATAAGGCAAGAACCTTCAAATAAGGCAAGTTCAAGTCACAGAAGTACATGACACAATGGATCAATTGAAATTCCATATGTGAATAGTTGCATTCTTTTCTTCCTCTGTCTCCATTTCAGGCAAGTAGACTGATATTTTATTTTTAAGTACTAATGAATCAATTAATTACTCAATATAGAGATTTCATTAAAGAAACCATGTAAGGGATAGGAAATAAAGTAGAACTTTTGGTGTGCATGTCAGTACTATAGAGTAAAAATCTATTTTGTACGTAAGTATTTCTTTAATGTTGTACTAGGGTCAATATTACTTCATATCTAAAGTGATTGTGCCATTCCACAAATCATGATTTGATATGCAGCAATCAAAGCCAGATTTTATTGGTAAAATAGAATGGATATCTAAGAACCCTCAGTATCCAATATGACAGCACTATCAAGGTGAAAAACTAAGATAATCAACATATACTGAAATGATGAGTAATGAGCCTAACACACAGCCAAACACATATATCATGAATTCTAATGAACATTATCAAGAATATTTGAAAAAACACAGCATCTAAACACTGGAAGAAAAATAAATCAAGACTAGGACCTTAAGTCAAATATTTCATAGAAATTTCAAAAAATTTTTTAAAAATCCTGAAATATAGAATAAAAAAGACTAAGGGATAAAGTGTATGAGGAGAAGAAAAGATCATCAGAGACTGATTAAAGGAAGTTACAGAAAGAACAAACAGAGGAAAAATGGATAGTTAGATGAGATTGAAGGAGAATTCATCAAGTTAAAATTAGCATGGACATTTCCAGAGCTTAAGAATAAAAGCCTCTTTCTATTGGCAGGGCTCACTTTGAGAGTAAACGTGATATATTAAAAAAATAAAAAATAAATAAAAATACTCTCATTATAGGCACATGTTCTGAATACTGAAAATTATTCTTGCAAATTAGTAATTACAGTATGCACTGCATACATACCTTTAAATTTCAGGAACCACCTTTAAAAAATAAAAAGAAATGGGTAAAATTAATGTTACTCATATATTTTTCAATCCAGTGATATCCAAAATATTATTGCCAAGATTTAATCAATATTAAATTAATGAGGTATTTTAAATTTATTTTTGCATAATAAGTCTTCACAATTCATTATGTATTTACACTTATAGCATGTTTTATTTGGATGCTAAATCTTCATAGAAAGTACTTGGTCTATATTTAGATTCTCTAAAAATAACAGCTAAATTAGTAGATTTGTATGACCAAGTTGTTACAAAAATTCTTAAAAGGTTTTCAATAACTAGATAGAGTATCAGTTGTAAGATTAAGTTGTAAGCATTTCTGCTCAGTAATTAAACCATGCAATGTTGCCCATTGTGACCATCTCTGTTTAACATAGGGCTGGAAGTTCTAGCCAGAGCAATCAGGCAGGAGATGGAATCAAGGGTATCCAAATGGGGAAGGAAGAGATCACACTATTGCTCTTTCCTGATGATATGACAATATATCTAGAAAAACCCAAATATTTTGCCAAGAGACAACTGGAAGTGATAAATTAATTCAGCAAATCCCCAGCTTACAAAATCAATGTACACAGATCAATAGTATTCCTATAAGTAAACATTAGTCATGTTGATAAACAAATCAAAGACTCAATACCATTTACAATACTAAAAATAAAATACACTATCTAGAAATATATTTAACCAAGCAAATGAAAGACCTCTACAAGGAGACCCACAATACATTGAGGAAGGAAGTCACAGAAGACATAAATAAATGTAAAAACACATCATGCTCATGGATCAGCAGAATGAACATTGTTGAAATGTCTTTATTACCCATAGTTATTGACAGATTCAATGCAATCCTCATTAAAATACCAGTCCATTTTTTTGTAGATCTAGGAAAAGTAATTCTACACTTCATATGGTACCAATAATGACCCATATAGCCAAAACATCTGTAAGCAAAAATGAACAAATCAAGAGGTATAAAGTTATCAGAGTTCAAGCTAAACTCCAAGTCTACACTAATTAAAACAGCATGCTACTAGCTCAAGAACAGAGACAAAGATCAATGGATCAGAACAGAGAACCCAGATGTAAATTTATCCAGATATTGCCATGTGATTTTTGACAATGCAGACAAAACATACACCAGGAAAAAGAATCCTTATTCAATAAACAGCACTGGGAAAATTGGTCTAGTCACATATAGAAGACTGAAACTGGATACACACCTTTCACCACTCATAAAATTAATTCAAGACGAATAACAAACTTAAACCTAAGGCATAAAGTCATAATAATTCTCTAAGAAAATATTTGAAAAACTCATACATATTGGCATAGAAAAAGAATTTATGAAGAAGACCCCCCCAAACAAATGATACCTGATCAAACTAAAAGACTTCTGCACACCTAAGGAAATAATCAATAAATTGAATAGAAAACAACCTTTAGGTTAGGAGAAAATATTTACATGCAATACATTCTATAAAGGGATGATAACCAGAATCTATAAAAAACTCAAGCAAATCAGCAAGAAAAAGTCAAACAACCCCATTAAAAAGTGGGAAAAAGTCATGAACAGAAACTTTTCAAAAGAAGGTCGGCTACTGGCCAACAAATACATGAAAAGTAGTCAACGTCTCTACTCAACGGGGAAAGGCAAATCAAACCCATGTTGAGGTATCACTTAAATCCAGTGAGAATGGCTTTAACATGTTATAATGGCAAATGCTGAGATGGATGTGGAGAGGTCAGAACACCTATACGATGTTGATGGGGCTGCAAACTAGTATAACCACTATGGAAAGAGGTATGTGAATGTCTCAGAGAACTGAAACTGGACATACCATCTAATCCAGAAATGCCACTCCTAGATATTTACCTAAAGCGGAGAAAAACACATTATGTAAAAAAGAAACCTGCACTTGAATGTTTATAGCAACACAATTCACAATTACAAAGATGTGGAGACAACTTAAGTGCCAATCAATATTTGAGTAGATTAATAAAATATATTACTTATATGACATGAAGTATTACTCAGCTATACCACTTACATTAGCCTCCGGGGGAATAGGGGACCATTCTTTTAAGTGAAATATCACAAAACAGTAAAAAAAAAATCACATATACGCATTATTCAATTGGAACTAATTGCTCAACATTTGTGTGCACATATGTAAATAATACTTGTCAAAAATCAAGCATGTGGGGAGGGAGTGGATAGGCATATCCACACCCAAGAGATCTAACACACACTATCCAGAGATGGCCTCACTTATAACTTTGACTCAAACAAGAGAAAATTACATAACCAAATGTTTTGTACCCGCATCATATTCAGAAAATGTATTAAATGTTGTAAAATTTAAAAAATAAAAAAAATTTAAACTAACTCAAATTTACAATTCTCTTCCTCAGTTATATTCACCACATTTCTCAATTTTTAAATAAAAACACCCTAATGGAAAGCCAAAAAATAGAATGCTTGATTCATTCAATAAATTTTTAATGAATGTATACTATTAGCCAGGCACTATGCTTAGTACTAAAAATGGAATGGTGAATAAGACAAGGTACCTTTCATCAATTTGCTTACAATTTAGTTGGAATTATACATAGAACACAAGTAAAGACTAAAATACAATAGGACATAGGGTATTTAGTTATTTAAAATACAACAGTGCACAGGGCATTCTGGAGATACTGGAAGCATCAAACGTTGGTTTAGAAACTGTAAAAAAAAACTAGATGAGGAAAAGTGAGCTGGACAGATTTATATTTTAGGAAAACTATTTGTATTGCAGTGAGGACAAGACAATTTTTTTTACAGGACTGTTACATAATGCAATCAAGAACTAAGATCTGACCTTGAGTGAATAAAAAAGAGATGGAAATGAAGGAATTGAAGAGCTATTTAGGAAAAGAATGATAGCACTGATTGATACATAGAAAAATCAAGAATATCCCCAATTTCCATCTTCAGCATCATTTACTGAGAGAAAAAAAAAGAAGTAAATGTAGAGGAATCAATAAATTCATTTTAACACATTCATTCATAATATTTCTTTTATAATGTACCTATAGAAAGAAGGCATAATAATATATGTCTGAATTTCTGCTATTAAAAATGTTAGGTCCTATTGTGACAGCGTGAAAGCATTAATATGAAGGAACATATGCAAGTTTTTATGATTGTACAGATTTTAACATATTTTAAGAAATTAAAAAGCACGAACTCCTTCATAAGGGTAAGCATTATAAAGCTCCTTAAACACTAATTTTGCATAAGCAATCATATATATTTTATTTATAAAGGCCTAAGGGGACTTTAAAGGTTAAAAAAATGACCACTGTTAGCATCTCTTGTTCTTTCCAGCAGTATGCTCAGCTTCTGAGCGGTTTCATCAAGAAGTCTGAAAATAACATTTGCAAGACTTTCTTAAAGGATAACGTGACATTGATATCAAATTTTAGCTGAAACTTTCCAATTAAAAATAATTTTTTGTCAAAGTCCATTAATAATGATATCAAATCCATGTTTTATAATAGATGTTGAAATCTTAAAAGCTTTATCAAATAAGCAGGATTAGCTTTAAAAAAAAAAGTTTGGAATTTAAAATCTTAACATTACTGCTTATAACTTCGGGTTGAGGTTGTGTACTTCACATTTTGAGGAGAAATGCGTATTCAGAATGTGAAAAAAATTGTCAAAGTAAATATGTTTTTACACTTGCAAAGTGTAAATCAAACAAGCAACAACTAAGAAACTCTGGAATTGATCTGATGAATTCCACAGCTGAGCATGTCTTCACACCTTTGTTAATCTCTTAAAGTGAGAAAGACATAATCGACTCCTCTATGGAGATAGGTGTGTTCTTTTTTAAAAAGTCTCTACATGTATATCTATCAATGTACGTTAAGAATGATACTTTAAAAAATGTGAAATGAAAATGCAAGGAGGGAATTTTTACTGTAGAATTTGGAGAAAGGTTTCATTAAGTGCCTACTTGATCTGAGTATTATTCGACTCAACAATTCAAAATTGATTCCAAATGCCTGTTCATGAAGTTAAGATTAATTCAGCTCCAAAAAAAACAAAGAATAATTTAGTTCAAATTTTAGTTCCTAAAGGTTTTAAAAAATTATGATTTCACCTTGAGAGATTTTTGAAAGTAGTAACAAAAATAGAAAAAAAAGGGAAAAAGATAAAATAACTTGACAAAAACACAGTGCACACCACAGATCTACAATAAAGTACTGTAGACAAAACCAGAAATTCATCACAAAATCTACGCATATTATTATGCTTTCATCATTATTATTGATTTTTCTGATAAAAAAAATTTGAGATAGTAGTTATAACTACTAAAGACATAGTTGGTAATTTTGAAAAGGTCTTGTGTCTGTTTGCTGCCTCCACAAAACTGCTGCACGCAAACACAAACCTCAGTGTTTATTTTTTACAAGTCTGAGTATCAGTTAGCAATTGATTGATCTCAGCAAGGCTTATTCATAGAGGATTCAGATGACTCACTTTAGTCTGGGACAGATATAATATATGAATCGATTGCAATATTTATGGCAAGTGAAACGTGTATGGCATAAGACACAGCCCTACACAAATCTTTCATGAGATATTATTTTAGCTAAACTAGCTATAATGTTCTTAATTATTCAAAATCTCATCAAATTAGGAATCTGAGAAACATAGAAATATGCTTTAGAAAATTTCCTAGTGAAGCAAGAAAATTTATCACTTTTAATTGAATGTAATTTTTAATCCATCTATCAGAGGTTGTTAAAACAAAGAAGCAGGTCCACACATGTATTTTTACACTTCCAAGAGTGTAAATCAAACTAGCAACAACCGTATGGGTATCAGGCTAAGAAAAGAAAGGATCTGGGCGCTGGCCTTGGTTCTGATTTGTGACCTTATTGGTGCAGGTCTTTCATAAGAGTGTGTCTGTATATGTCTGTGTATATATTGATAGAAATAGATATAGGATGTGTGTGTGTGTGTGTGTGTGTATATATATATATACATATATATATGACCAATTTATTAAATGATGGAATTATTTTGTTAACAAGTATAACAAATTTAAAGTTTTTTTAAAGACACTATTTCTTCTGATTATGTTTAAAATGGAACTTGAAAGTTAAGAGGGAGAAAAAGTGTCATGAAAATATTTGCAAATGGAGGAAAGTTATTGTCTTAAATAGAACAGTCCTAATGGCCCAATATTACTATCTTAACAAGAATGGAAATGTCTTCATGATTTAGTAAACCTATTTCCTCCAAAATGCAGGGTGAATTAAAAATGAAATCAAAGAAATTTAGATTCAAATGGAGCTTGGATAGAAAACTGAGCCTAATTCTCTAATGAGAAAGTGAATCCCATTCAAACTGCACCAACAAGGTCAAAAATCAGAACCCAGGTCCTTTCTTGCTCGGCCTGATGCCTTCTTGGCAACTCTATGCTGATCCTGAGAGGAGAGGATCTCTGTAGCAATAAAATGCATTATTCTATTGCTAGTTATTTGCACTTTAAATCTGTAATGTTGTGAGGGGGAATTAATGTCACAGCTGAGCAGACAAATATGACAAAATATATGCGATTTTTTTCTTCAGTGAGCCACCTACAAAGAATTTCTGATACTAACAAGCGTAGCTTGAATGTCAGAATGTGGCAGGCACCCAGGGTTGTCACTCCCCTAAAATAGCAGAGCTGTCAACACATCCTGATTTCCTCTGTAATTAGAGAGATTTAGTCTATTAACCACTTGAATGCCCAATGGACAAATGGTATATTCATAAGGAAGCACCTGTAGCAAGAAATGAATTCTGAAAAATCACTTTTAAAAACAAAGCAGACTAAATTTAATAGGCACAAAGATCCTTTCCTCAACACTTCTGAAAGCATGCTTACATGGTACTAGCACAAACTGATGATCAGTTTAACTGAGTGAAACATCAGTCAATTCTGTAGAAAATAAGGCAACTGATTGAACTAATTACATGATGGTCTGATTCAACAGTTATTAATGCAACCATTCTGTTATTTGAAAATAAGATATTTTCCTATGATTTGAAATATATCTTTGCTGCACTTTGTCTTATTGCAAAAGCAATGTGCACTTATTTCAAAATATGCAAAAAAGTATACATACAAAAGAAATCATTTGTGATCTAAAATCCATTGTTACTGTTTTGATATACATGTGTTCAATCTAAATATATATATATATATATATATATATATATAAATAATTATATTTGACCTATTGGTTTGTTGTCTAATAATTTTCTATCATTAAATGCCATTAAGTTTCCAGAAACGAGTTTAATATGTTCATACTATAAATGAATAAGAAATGTATTAACCTAGTCTCTGTCTTTATAATGTATGAAAATTTTTAGATAAATAATGGCTCATTTAAAAAAAATTGATATGGCTCAGCACTTGTAGCTCAGTGGCAGGTTCAAGCCCAGCCTGGTCCTGCCAAACAACAATGACAACTACAACCAAAAAATGGCTGAGTATTGTGTTAGGCACCTGTAGTCCCAGTTACTTGGGAGGCTGAGGCAAGAGAATCACTGAAGCTCAAGAGTTGGAGATTGCTGTGAGCTGTGACGCCACAGCACTCTTCTGAGGGCAACAGAGTGAGACTCTGTCTCAAAAAAAAATTTTTTTTTTATTTCTATTACCCTTTTAATATTGGAAAATTAGTGTTCCAAATTCAGAATTATCTAGAGGAATAAAAGAGTAGATGAGAACATTGAACTTGATTGGTTTTAGTGGAAATATTTTTATAGCAAGTTTTGAATAAATAAGTTTCTATTAGTACTATATCAATTGAAAGGTTTTTCAATTTATTTATTTTATTTTTTTAAATTTTAAATTAATATGAGGGTACAACTTTTATGTTACATTGTTCTCACTTCCAAGGTAAAGTTTAAGTTGTAGCTGAGCCCTTCACCCAAGGGGCTGAACACCCTCACATAGTGCATGCTAGATGAGATCCCATCAGCAGCCCTCCTCCTCCCTCCCCCTTGATAGACTATATTTGTGTTGTACCATTTGTGTGAGCATGCAATTGTTTATATATTGGTTTCTTATGAGTACTGAGTATGTTGGATATTGTTTTTTCCATTCTTGAGATCTTTTACTAATAAGAATGTGTTTCAACTCCATCCAGGTAAACATAAAGATGTAAAATCTCCATTTTATGGCTGAATCGTAAGTATATTCCATGGTACATATATGCCACCATTTGTTAATCCGTTTATGGATTGATGGGCAATTTCAGTTGCTTCTACAACTTTGCAATTAAAGTTTGAGCTGTATTAAAAATAATGGTACAAATGTCTTTGTGGTAAATGATTTTTGTTTTTCTGAGTATATGCCTAATAATGGAATTGCAGGATCAAATGGAAGATCAACATTTAGTTATGTGATAATTCTCTATACTCTTTTCCCTAGAGGTTGTATTAGTTTGCAGTCCCACCAGCAGGGTAGAAGTGCTCCCTTCTCTCCATTTCCACACCAACCAGCATCTGCAGATTTAGGACTTTGCGATGTGAGCTAATCTTACTGGATTAGGTGAAATCTTTTTCCTTTGGCTTTTATTTACATTTCTCTGATAATTAAAGATGATGAGCATAGATCTAGGAAATAGAATAGAGAATCTTGAGATGAACCCAGGTATAAATTATCATTTGATGTTTAATAAACCTAACAAAAGTGTGCCCTGGGGAAAAGAATCTCCATTTAGTAAATGGTACTGGCAGAATTTGCTAGACATCGAGAAGACTGAAACTGAATCCACTTCTCACCATTGACAAAAACTGATTCTCGCTGGATGAAAGATTTCAATTTAAGATATGAAACAATAAAAATTCTAGAAAAGAATGTGAGAGAAATGAATGAAAATATTGGCCTAGGAAAAGATTTTATGAGGAAGAACCTCCCACCTTCCAGCAATTGCAGCAACACCATAAATAAATGGGATTTGATCAAGATAAAAAGCCTCTGCACAGCTAAGGGTACCACAAGCAAAGCAAACAAGCAGCATTTGGAATGGGAGAAGATGTTTTCCTAGTAAGAGCCTGACAAAGGCCTGATAACTAGAATCTGCAGAGAACTCAAATTAATCAACAAGAAAAAGGCAAACAACCCCATTTAAAGTGGGCAAGATACTTGAAGAGAAACTTGCCTGAAGACGAAAGTTGAATGGCCACCAAACATGTGAAAAAATGTTTTTTCAATTTTGAAACCAAAGCATCTTATGCTCTTAATTTTTTCCTATGAAAGAGAGTTCAGGACTATTGTAAAAACTATAGCTAGTAGTGCATGATTGGAAATAACAGAGGTAAAAAGATAACAAAACAGGTGTATTAAGGTAGACTTAAATATCCGTGACTTGAGAGAGATGTGTTTTTTTTAACATGCATTAAAATATACATAATTCTTATGATAAGAACTTTAAAGCAATTTTAACTTTTGTGTCAATCTGATAGACAATATATAGCCACTCTGTATTTATGTTCACTAACGTTAGCTTGATACATCATTTGCCATTATTTCACTTTTGTTATATTTGTGTTTTTATATTTAAAGATTTCTTATAGGCATCCTACAATATGTTCTTGATTTTCTATCCAAGCTGGTAATCTGTAGCTTCTAATTAGGTTATTTAGATCACCTACAGCCAACGTAATGACTGATATGATTAGAATTACATTGGCCATCTTGTAAGTTATTTTCTATTTTCTCCCTATTTTCTTGATTATTTTCTCTCTTTCTGCTTTGCTCAGGTTGTGGAGTTTTTATGTTGTCACTTTTTCTCTCTGTTGCTGTCTAATCAACTATAACTGGTTGTTTTGGTTGCTTTAGGGTTCATGGTATGCATCTTTTACTTCTCACGTGCTACCTTTAACTGATACTACTCAATTATATGTTAATCTTACTTTTGAAGATTACATGTCAATCTTACTTTTCTTTGGCATTCATAGATTTGACTACTGTGTATATTAATACTATAAATTCCACTTTGTAGCTTCTAGGAGTCTCTTTCACTTTTCATATCTTAGCAATGGATTTAAAACATATATTTTCCTCAGCATTTCTAGGAATTGAGGTCCTTTCATCATATTGCTCTTGTACTCCAGGAAACACAAATCAATTAATCTTAAGTATATAAAAAAATAAGAAAGTGTGGTACTCTGATCAATGCCAGTAATCCTTAAGTAAACACACACACACACACACAAAGGTAGAATGGCGGCTCGGCGCCTGTGGCTCAAGCAGCTAAGGCGCCAGCCACATACACCTAAGGTGGCGGGTTCAAATCCCCAGCCCGGGACCACCAAACAACAATGATGGCTGCAACCAAAAAATGAAAAAATGGCCAAGTGTTGTGGCGGGCACCTGTAGTCCCAGCTACTTGGGAGGCTGAGGCAGGAGACTCACTTGAGCCCAGGAGTTGGAGGTTGCTATGAGCTGTGATGCCATGGCACTCAACCCAGGGGGATAGCTTGAGGCTCTGTCTCAAAAAAAAAAAAAAAAAAGGTAGAATGGCTGAGAAAGTTTTGATGAGCAAATGCAGTTCCAGTGTTCAGAAACAGGAACATGAGGCCATACACTGGACTGAAGAGCATACAATCAGTCTCAGCAAGAATTGAGTCAAATGCCTCACTTCTAAGGGACACAAAGCTGCATATCTCTGGTATGCTTATCATTGGATAGCCTTACTTACTGTAGAGATAACACAAGGAATTTCAGTATGATAGTTTATCGAGCTCAGAACATGGTCTTTTCCCAAAACAATGACAGCAACAACAAAATGAGTAAGCAAGGAAAACAAATTGTAGCCACACATATTTATCTGCAGCACTAAAGGGAAAAATAAAGAAACAAAAATACATACAGTCTTATGATCATAAGAAGTGAAATGTAAATTATGCAACAAAAGTTCTAAAATCTGTGCATAGCTACTCCCACCAACATTCCCTTTCCTACCTTCAGGAACAGGCTGCAGAACTGAAAAGAAAAGCTTTTGAATAATTTCACTCTTTGGAGAGAGGCGGAATGTGGATCAAAATAAAATGGCAAAATGACTCACAGAATGGAAGCGCTTACACGTTATCACAATGGCCTACCAAGACTAGTGAAACTTCCAACCTTGGGTGGCACCTGTGGCTCAAAGGAGTAGGGCACTGGCCCCATATACCGGAGATGGCAGGTTCAAACCTGTCCCTAGCCCAAAAATGCAACCAAAAAACAAACAAACAAACAAAAACTTCCAACATTTTATTTTATTATTATGGATGGAATAGCTTACCCAGAGGTAAGAGGCACATAGAATTTCACAATTGATAGATTCCTTACTTCTGAGAGCTAATAGGGTCATGGTCAAAAGTCAAGTTTTTTTTATCTATGGTCCTAGGATGCAGTGAGGATGGATACTTAGGAGATATGAGTAAATTTAGACTGGACAAAAATGAGGTCCCCTTTTGTTTTCTACCAGAAGCAATCTTTGAAATTTCCTTCTGAGTAGATGGAGCACTCGGCGACCAGAAGACACCCATGCCAGCTCAGCTGTCTCTTAAAAGCACCCAGACACAGTGAATGGACTTACTTCAAATTCATACCTTAGTTGATTAAGCCTTCCCTAAGGGGCCTGCAACACTAGGATATTTCACTTCTCTGGAGTCCCCCTGTCTTAGATGACTATTCTACATCTTCTCCCTCCCTTTGAACTGCCCAACATTAAATCCTCATCGTCAGTCTTGGTTTATGATTTTGCATCTTATTCAGTCTTGGTTTTTGATTTTGCATCTTATTTCACCGAGAAAATTAGAAGCAGTCGGAAGAGAACCTTACCCTTTGACACCGTCATCTGTATTAACACAGCGATGACGGCCTCCACGTGCTCTGCTTCTCCTCTGGTTGTGAATGGACTATACCTTCTCCCAGCTAAGGCCAAATGTTCCATTTGTGTAATAAATACTATCTCTGTGTCCATCTTATTCCGTTTCTACTGTTATAAAAAAATAAATGAGACTGTAAAAGTTGTAAACAACAGAAATTTGGGTCACAGTTGTGGGGGCTGGGAAGCTTAAGATAAAGTTTCAGGTGGTATCAGGTGTGCGCTGCCCTCTCTGCTTCCAAGATGGAACCTTGGTGCTGTGACCTCGGAAGGGAATGAATGCTGTGTCCTCAGATGCTGGAAAGAAGAAGGACATGGGGGAAAACAGCTCCCGTGTGCCTCTTTTGTAAGGTCTATAATCTTATTCATTAAAACACTGTCCTCTTGGCTAAGTCACCTCCAAAATGTCCCTCCTCTTAAAACTGTTGAATTTGGAATTAAGGGTCATGAATTTCGGAGGGGACACAGGCTTTCAAACTGTAGCAGGACCTGCTTCAATACCTGTCCCTTTTCTTTTCTGCATCATTTCTTTCTTACTCCCCTGAAGAAGTCTTATACCTTGGAGTTCTTCTGACTGTATTTCAATTCTGGCTCTATAATTTACCTAGTGTGTGAATTTAAACAAAAGTCAAGTTTTTTTATCTATGGTCCTAGGATGCAGTGACGATGGATACTTAGGAGATATAAGTAAATTACTTAATCTGTGTCTCAGTTGTACTCATCTAGTTAAAGGGGAAAAATATAAGTCTCAACCTTATAAGTCTGTAGTTAAGATTAAATTAATTCAGATACAAATTTATAGAGTCTGCTATTTTATGAGCTAAGTTTTTTTGCTATTATTTCAATAGTATCATTTTTCTGTTATTTCCTATCAAAAATATATGTAATCTGTTTCTAATTTTCTTTAAAGAGAAATAGTCACTTAAATGTCACATCTGCCATCGAATCTTATTAGACTGCATCCACACCCTACTAATTATAAAGAAGAAAACTCTTGGAACCACCTGTGAATCATATTTTTTTCTCCCACAACCCGTGTTTGATTCATCAGGAATTACTCTAGGCTCTATGTTCAATATTCCTCCCATTCTTCTTCTTTTATAATACACTGTAGTACGGATTTTCCTGACGTATTGCACTAAAATGGCTTTTTCAATGCAGTGAAGGTCCATATGTTGATAAAACTTATAATGAATTCTGAATTAACATCTCATTCGATTTGACAGAAGCATTTAATGCAGCTTTTCACGCTCTCTTTTTGAAAATTTTCTCTTTGCTTTTGGCCTGATACTTTCTCAAATTTGTTAACTAGTAAAAATGGGAGTTACCAGCAGGCCTTTAACCTCTATTTCATCTATATTACCCATTCTACTGGCTTTATTAGTATCTATAATAGTTATGAATTTCTACTTTTGGGTTAGACTGAAGAGGGAAACTTCAAGATCTTTCAAATTTTTCTTGGATATTAAAGAGATGTCTCAAACATAATATTTCTTTTTTTTTTTTTAAACATAGTATTTCTAAAACCCAACAAATGACTCCACTTCTAACCTTCATTCTCCAGACCTGTTTCTGCCACAGCCCTCTGAATCCATCACTGATTTCTCTTTCTTTCATGGCATATTTTGGTTCCATTAGTAAGTCGGGTAGTCTCAGATTAACCCCCTTCTCCTGCCTCTGTAGCTAACATTTCTGTCCACAGTGTTATCTCTCCCATGGATTATTGCAGTAGCATCTTTCCTGGTATCTTTGTTTCTCTCAATGTTCACTTGAAGACTATTCACAAGACTGCAGTCAGCATCATTTTTTTTTTAATACAGAATAAATCCTAGTATCCTTCTGTTCAGATCTTCCTCATGGATTAAAATTATACTCAGAATAAAAGGCAAATTTCTTCCAGAAGGCTTGTGTGATCCAGAAAAGGCCTGTGATCTGGTCTCCAGCTCCCCATCTGACTCAACTACTCCTGACTCTTCTGCTGCTCGCTCCACCTTCCCTAACACAATGGTCTCCTTTACATTTCAACAACATGTTCAAACACACTATCTTAGCATTTGGAGTTTACTCTGCAGAAATATTTTTCTAGGTATCTTCAGGTCTGCACTCCTTCACTTTGTTTAGAATTTTGGTTAGATGTCCCCTAACTAATTAGAACATCTCTACATAACAACGGACGTTATCATAGGCCCTAGTCTCAATTTCTCTCCCCTCTTTAATTTTATTCATAGCATTTATTGTTTATCACTTTGTGACCTACTGCATAGTATTTGCTAACTTTCTATAAACTCACTGAAATGTAAGCTCTCAGTTTGCATATTTGTTTCAACATGTTATGCAATGTTATATTTCCAATATCTGGAATAGAACACAGGTAGGTGCTCCAAAATATTAGTAAGATGAATATGCAAATTATAGTCTTCTCTTTTACACCATAAACTCAACAATAGTGAGAATAATTAATAAAGAAATAAAATCATATTCAGGTTAAAAGAGGAATGTAATAAAAAATGTATTTTTTTTTATTAGGAGAGAAAAAGGAGATACCAAAGATAGTTGTGGTAGGAAAACAATCAGCCCTCCACAGATGGCCATGTCTTAATTCCAGAACTTGTGGATATTACTTTATATAGCAATAGGGACTTTACAAATGTGATTATGTGATTCTTTAAAAGTTGAGATCCTCTCATAGTTGAGGTCAGAAAGATATAAAATAAAGGTCAGAGAGTTTCTGGCTTTGAGACGAAGAAGGAAGACACTAGGCAAGGAGTATAGCAGGCCTCTAGAAACAGGAAAGGAGCAAAATGGATACTACTTTTGAGACTCTAGGAAGGAACATAACCATGTAGACACATTCATTCTGGCCCAGTGGGAACCATGTCAGATTGACCTATATAATTTTCAGATAATAAAATTCTATTTTTTGAGTTTGTGTTAAATTTTTTACAGACACAATAAAAAAATACAACTTTAAAAATAAGGTCATAAAAAAGAGAAAAGATTAAAAATAAACACAAATCATGATACAAACAATAATATAGTAAATTACATGTTATTAAATGTGAACATAACTATAAATACAGAGAATCTCAAAGAATTGTTAGAGTATTTTGGAAACCTTATAAAAATACATGAAAATCAATCTATAGTTCATTATTTTATTAATAATTGTGAAATTGTAATATTATTATTGATACAGACAAAAATTTCCCATAAGTATGGAAAATTTGTGAAATTATTCATGTTTCTATAATCTATCCATACCTACACACAAGCATTCGAGCAAAGAGACTTTGGCACATATACTTTATTATAACTGAAGATGAGATAAATTAGCTATTATTTGACCTATTCTAGATCATAGCATAGAAAAATTTAAGAATGATATAAACCATGAAAAAGACAAAAATCAAAAACATGTGCCAAGCTAATAAAACAGAGAAGAAAAAAATTCAATGTCATAATAATTCAAAATATTTAACATTCTTTCTCGTTTAAAAAAATTAAATTTTTAAATGTGAATAATACAAATTTCCTATTAAAAACAAAACAATTCAAACTAAGTTGTACATTTTAAAATCTAGAGCCAGCTGGGCACAGTGGCTAACCTTAACATTCTGGGGGGGCCGAGGCAGGTAGATCTCCTGAACTCAGAGACCAGCCTGAGCAAGAGACTCTATCTCTACTCAAAATTGAAAACCTAGCCAACCATGGTGTTTCACACCTGTAGTACCAGCTATTCAGGAGGCTGTGGCAATAGGATTGCTCAAAAGAATTTGAGGTTACTATGAGCTATGACACCATGACACTGTACCTGGGGTGATGGAGTGAGACTCTGTCTCAAAATAAATAAATTAATAATCAATTAATTAATAAATTAAAATGAAAGCTACAGCCTGGCAAATAGTGATACATCTGATGGGTGTTTCTCAAGGCTAGGAATGAGAAATGAGTAACAAACATTATGTTACTTATTAATAATATGAAACTATTGGGCAATACAATTAAAATATGAAAGATTGCACAGTTAAAAACTTGAAAAGAATCTTAATGTTCATTATTTGTATAGAGCATGGTTTTATAGTTGGAAACTCACCATATAAGGTGAATTATATGTAGTGGCCTGCATAGCTTATGGCTAGGAGGAGTGAGAGTTATAAAAAATACCCATATAGCTCAATAATGGAATACCTTGGTAAAAAGGGCATGGAGAGGGATTTAGCTCCCCTAACAAGCACGAGAGCTCGCGAGACGAGAGCAGTGGTGAATTGGCAGTCTCTACACCTGTGGTGTTGATAGGCATGAGCTCAGCCTTAGATTAGGCTGGAGGAGAAGGCAGTTGGGAGCATGCGCATTCTATCACGGACCTGCTTACTTTGACTCTGTCTCCTCTCCTGTCTGCAGAACGCCAGTGCAGTGTCTCTGCTGAAGATTACAAAGCTCTACTAAAGACTAAGATTTATCTGTTCTAAGAAGACTGCTTTACTCTCTCTGAGATTCTCTCTCTCTTTCTCTCTCCTGCTAAAGTAGATAGCCCTCAGGCACCTAAGAGAAACTGTTCCTGAGCAAGGTTAAGCTGGCAGAGACCTGGCCAGTCCTGGGCCCTGGCAAGCGGTGGCAGCGGTGGGCTGTGACAATTATAAATTGAAAAAATTATTAGGTCCCATCAGAAAAATAATGTATTTGATTAATAACTTGTCTACATAGAAACACCTTCAAGTTAGAAAATATATTGGCAAAATAGATGGCATTTTAAACATACATAAAATTGATGAAGATGACTAAATGTAAACTTTACACAAAATGGACTGAAAATACGTGGAGAACAAGGTAAATTTTTTCTTACGTATTTAAAGAAGACTCCTATAATGTAGGAAACTGGATACCATTCTTTATTTACATGAATAATGAATATTCCTAAAGCAACATTTTTCACATGAGAATAAGGAAAAGTTGATTTTAATCATGGATTCCAAACCGCAAAGCCCTGAATAAAGGTTTGTTTGAAGATTTTTAAAAAGGTTTTGCTGGTGTTTGTAACTAAGGATTTGAGTGTAACCTAGCATTAAATGTAATAGGGGATTAGCCCCTGAAGCCTTTCTCAGGCTACATTGTTGACAACAGCCAGTCACACGGAGGAGGGTGAGCAATCTGAGGATTGCAGTTGACCTGGTGATTTCAGAGGATAACTTTTACTCAGGCAGAAGACAGCCACTGCTTTCCAGCAGAGCAATTCTTCCCTAAGTAAAGCATTCAGGGTAAACAGAATTATTGTAACTCTTGAGAAGGATTGTGGTCCCTATGTGCTAAAAATGAAATAAAATTATGGGCTCTTTTTTTAAAGCGAGTGTAGTGAAGGAAGCTAGTGAAACTCACTGATATCCTGAACAAACATTGGACTAGCCATACAATGTTCTGGGAATTTGAGAATAATAAAGAGAAATTTTCAGTGTAGCTTCAGAGATTTCTAATTCAAGATACCGGAGAACACAATACACAAAAGAACTGAAGAACAAACACCACAGAGATTGATCGAGATAAGAAATGGCTTAGCATGTGAAGCTACTACTTAGGGGGGATGCATTTCATAAAAGTACAGAGGGAAGATAGTTTCAATAGGAAAAGGAAGCATTTGCCACAGTTAATGTGTCATGTCTGGGATCAAACCTTGTTTCTTTATGAGACATGTGATTTCAGTGATTCTGTATAGAAAGGCTATTGGGGGAAATTCGTGAAGTGTTGTACTAGAATTCAGCACTGTCATAACTGGATGAATATGTTGAATAAATATAAGACTATTAGTTTTGTGAACAAAAACGGACAACAGAGAAGAAAAGATCTCAGGTGAAAGAGTTGGCCATTATCTTGGTTGTCAGAATCATCTGGTATTTCTATTAAAGGGAGAACTCCAAAGAACTTCTTTCTAAAACATATCCAACATATCCAAACTTTAGAAAATGAGATTTCATTCTATTAGTAAATGATAGGAAAGTAATTCTGCACATTTATATCAATACAAAATAGAAACTCCAATTAAAAAAAAAAAGAAAAAGAAAAATAGAACATTTGTAAAATGTGGGCAGACTTTTAGTAGACCCAAAACAGGAGCTCCATGATGATGAGCTATTTGCCTTAGGCAGTACTTAAGTCTGTTAATTACATAAGGACCATCCTGATCTAGTGGCAATAATTTAAATAATTGGCATAAATGTTAATAAAATTTCCCCACGCTGTCCTAACAGAGAGTAATGACTGGCTGTACACTTTGGGCATTTTTCCAATGTTGGGTCAGACACCAAGAGATTTTTAATACAGGGTTGAATGCTTCATTTTTTTTTTAAATGTAGACCTTTCTTCCCAGAAAATCCATAGCTCGTTCCATTAGAGCTTTATTTTTAAAAGTCTGCCCACTTCCCCTGTATCCTGTTCTGTATTCCTAGCTTTATGAATTCTCTATGGGTCCTAACATGTGAATGCTTTGATGTGTAAAACCTTGAGTTTATTTTTTAGAAGTTGCCTTTACTTTTCTTGACAATATTTCCAAATACTGACTAGCTATCATAATAAGTTTAATTAATGTTTTTTTGCCAATCGATGGAAAAAATCACAATTTTAATCAAAATTTAGCAAGTAAAACTTAACAAAAGTACCCAACACCACCTCCAAAGCCATTTCAGAGGCATTTTCTGTACCTAGGGGTTTATGAAAAAACACTTTCCATTTAATCAGCTATTTTTCTTTTTACTTTTGTTTGCAAATATAATTAGATGTCGTCGGTATTAATCCAGTAAATTCTGCGGATACTCTTCACATTATATTCTTTATGGAGCATCTGGCAAGTAATCCCTAGAGTTTCTGAGACCCAGTTTTAGTATCAGGATCTTCACTGGTTGCTTTTCCTCTCTCTTAGATTCTTCTTTAATATGAAGCTCTTACTACACACTTAAATTCATAGATTTCTGCCAATTTTGGACTATAATATTTTGTATAACCCAATTAAAATTACTTTGATATTTTTAAATCCTGTCAGAGTGGTATTCCTTTTCCTGAATATCTAAGATCATGTGTCTACATAAAATGTATGTATATTATGGGATTCCTATTTGCAATAAGGCAAGGAAATCTTCTAGAAGATAATTTGCATGATTTTCAATTCTCGGGCATTCTAGTAATAAGCTGTGATTTAAACTATAGATGGCAATTGAAGTGAATATCAGATCAGTTGAGAGCATCAATAAAAAAGGACAGTGGCAGATATTTACTTTGACATGAGGAGTATTCAGCCCACTCTAGGTTGATTATGCTTGAATATAGCAATAAAGCACTTCAACTTGGCTTGCATATTAATATAATTGTTATCTGGTAAGGAAACTGAATCTAAAGTACTGATGAATAAATAATGTATGGAGGATCCACATAATATAATTAATACGGGGAAAACATTTGTTATGCCACAATAATAAAGAGCAAACATTATTTTCAATTATCTCTAAAAGGTCTAGTTTATGTTCACCACTAGCCTAGCCAATCATAGGTGTAAGACCAAATCCTTTAGTTAAAAACTCACTGCCAAGATTGCAAAACTGTGAGGGGAGAAGCTGCAAACAAAAGTAGGTGATTAAGGTGGTAAATGTGCTTCAGCCAGCTTTCCAAAACCAAACCAAACAAAATAAACAAACATAATAAAACATGATTTGTAGTGCTCACTGGTATAAGTACTTCCTTCCTGGCCAATTTCGAGTTGCCAATGGGATATAACTATAAACAAAATAGATAAGAGATATACACAATTGGATTGCAGAAGGTGGCTTCAAAACAACATTGGAAGACTTATTGCAAGAGCCCCAACAGGACCCACTCTGGGCATCACTCTACCATGGCCACGCTGCTGACCAGCCCAACCACTGCAAGCTCTTCTTATATGTATTGCTCAATAAATAATTGTTATATAAATAGATATTTCAAATAGTTACAACAATTCCTGAGCTAGTGAAATCACATTTAGAGTACTTCATTTATTTCTGGTTTTATGCTTTAAAAGCAATATAGAGAAACTGGGAAATAGAGACTATGGAGAAAATGTCTGTACATAGTAATAGCATATCATAGAAAGAACATCTGAAGAAATAAGTTTTGCTTATAGGAATGGAAATTTAGAGGTTACTTGATGACTATTTCCAAATATTTCAAGTGTTGTATTTTTATTTTTTGGAGACAGTCTAATTATGTCACCCTCAGTGCTGTGGTGTCACAGCTCACAGCAACCTCAAACTCTTGGGCGCAAGTGATTCTTTTGCCTCAGCCTCCCAACTAGCTGGGACTACAGGCACCCTCCAAACACCTGGCTATTTTTTGTTACAGTTGTCATTGTTGTTTAGCTGGCCTAGGTTGGGTTCGAATCTGCCAGTCTCAGTGTATGTGGCTGGCGCTGTAACCACTGTGTTATGAATGCCAAGATTTTTTTTTTTTTTGAGACAGAATCTCACTCTGTCGCCCTGAATAGGGTGCTGTTGTGTCATAGCTCATAGCCACCTCAAACTCTCAGTTTCTAGTGACTTCTTGCTTCAGCTTCCCCAGTGCCCACCGGAACACCTGGTTAGGTAGAGACAGGGTCTTGCTCTTGCTCAGGATGTTCTCCAACTCCAGAACACAGGCAACCCTCCAGCTTTGGCCTCTAGAGTGCTAGGATAATAGGCATGAGCCACTGTGGCACGACTCAAGTGTCATTCTGAAAGGGATATTTGGTTTTTCTATGTATGGCTTTAAGAAATAGAAACAAGGTTCAGCACCCATAGGACAGTGCTTACGGCACCAGCCACATACATTGAAGTTGTCGGGTTTGATCCTGGCCTGGGCAAGCTAATCAACAATAACAACTGCAACAAAAAAATAGCTGGGCATTGTGGTTGGCGCCTGAGTTCCCAGCTACTTGAGAGGCTGAGGCAAGAGAATCACTTAAGCCCAAGAGTTTGAGGTTACTGTGAGCTGAGACGCCACGGCACTCTACCAAGGATGACATAGTGACTCTGTCTCAAAAAAGAAAGAAAGAAAAAAGGAAATATAACAAAGGAAAGGTTATAGGCAGACATCATTGGATTATTATGAAGTTTTTCCCAACAATTTGAAATCTTCAAAGACACAATAAAACTCTATAAAAATTAATGAATCCATTAGAACTGGTTCAAAGACAGAGAACTTTGTTGTAAACTTTATGGGAAATCCAAAATGCCTAGTAGAAGTTTAGTTAGATTGCATGATCTCAAAGTCATCCTCAGTCTCCAGATTTTATCATAGTATATGAGGAAATCCCATTGTAGAGAGATGTAGACACTCATTCTGATCCCAAAGAGCAGCTTTCTGTACATTATTATGAAATCTTCCCATAGGTGAAACGGTTCCACTCTTATGCAGGTAAGATAGCTAATTGTCTCTCTCTTTGTGGCTCAAGGGAATGCTGCTTAATTTGGTTTCTCAGAAATTGTCTTCTAATCTATAAAACAGCAGTTAGAGAAAATAAATATTTTATTCATATCATATGAATATAAAGCATGCCTCCTTTTAGTATTGCCACATAAAAGCATTATTTTTATCTCAAAATAAAAATATTAGTTGTTCACATGACAATGAAATGCATATACACCATATATGAAATATGAAATTAATATTTTTAAAGCTTCTTCAAATATTTTTATATAAGAAAATATATCTTATATCACAGCATCTGTAAGGTACATCTATACAGCATGCTTCCTGATGCAGCTGTATATGTGTTTCCCTAATTTATACATTCTAGTATTTCTTTTTACCTTATCCTGTAAAAATGCTCTGTTAGCTGCCTTTTTATTTCTGAAATAAAAACAGTCATTGTAATTTTTTTTGTACGAGTTTTTCCAAGCATATGATGCTTAAAGAATTTCTTTGGTAAAAACTAATTTTGGGGGGTGCAAAAAGAATTAATATTGTAGGGTGTTGACATCTTCACTTAAAAATGAACAGATTAAACTAAAAGAATCTAGTTTAAAACAATCTCTGTTTCTATTATAAAACATATTCTCCAAGAAGTCACTGCAATCATTTATAAGCATTGTTTCAGCTGTTATTTGGTACCAAGAGCTAAACTAGGCTTTGGAGATACAGAGGAGAAAACCCTGAGGCATAGGGTCTAGTTAATAGACACCACCATCTACAGTGTTGTTAAAAAATATACTTCCCTGTGCCCAAGTTACAGTGTGATTACAAGAGCACAGTGATTTACTCCTTCAAAAGGACAATGTAAGGGGATTTTTTTTTCAGGGTAGGCAATGTATGATCAATTTATAATAGAGGAGTAAAAGTCACAAAATGGTCGTCTTTTGTTACCTTATTTAAACAAGGAATAAAATTCAATGCATATATAGAAGGAAGGTCATAATATTGATCATTCACATGTTTCTGCCTTATGTGTTTAAATTATTTACAATATCCTTAAATGTCATTTACTTTTAAGATGATAATATATCTGGATAAAATACTCATATAAATATGTTAGTGATAAATATTTTCCAAATTTAAAATATCATTACATCACTTGAGCTCCCTTAAAGTATATCACAGTTTTATAAGCCCATCAGGTAGCAAATATACCTGAGAAAATCATGTAAATAAAATTTCCCATGTTTTCCATATTCAAGATATTTTGTTATTAACAGAGAAATCTGAATGTGACCAAAATATACTAGTATAAAAAACGTTTTCATAATTTGCTCACTTGAAGCTAAAAAAAATCTCCTGTCTCTCCTTTGTTTACTTGACATTTCAGCTTTTGAAAATTTGAGGACCACTCTGTCCTAAAAATAAACTCCTTTCCACATTCAGTAAATGTTTCGTTGCACCACCAGCCTGTCTATCAGTTCTGCTGGCCCCACCTTGTCAAGAAGTTATGTTCGTGCATCTCAATTTTTTCTTTCAGGACTTCGCATGTGCCTTACCACACCCCTCCATGCTCTCCATTCTCATAACTGCATATGCAAAATTGGGTCTCAAGCCCACATTCTTCCGCCTTCATTTCAGTCTCTCACATAACCAAAAATTTCACATGCTATATTTTTCTCCATAAACTTCTCATCTGCATTTATTTCTTGTATAGGAAAATGGTGTACTTATGTATGATATGTCTAGTTATGTCGACAATAATCTTGTTCTTTCTTGTATTCTCACTTCAATTTTGTCCAATGCACCTTCAAAATATCTTTTTATGTATAATGCTTTCCAATTCTCTAGCCTTCCCGTAAGTCTAAGTCCCAGCACACTCTTACTGTAATAGCCAGCTTGATGGTTTCCCCAACTCTACTTCACTAACACATCCATTTTTAATACCATGATTTGTTACAACGCATATCTTGCCATTTCAACAAGCAACTTCAGTCTCTTTGAAACCTTTCTATGAGACTAAATTAGTTTTGTGGGCTTTCAAACCCGGACTTATTCAGTTCTGCCTCCCTCTCTTTAGTTAGCCTTATTTGGGGCCATTTATAGACGGCCTTCTGCACTCCAGATATCCTAAACTTCCTTTAGCTCATCTACTTGCCCCCAGCCCCAGACTATCATACATGCTGCTTCACCTGCGAAAAACAAAACAAAACAAAAAACAGAAAAAAGAACAAGAAAAAGTAAGATGCCTTTGTTAAAAGCTTTATACGTCCCTTCTACTTAATCTATCATATTAAGATTTATACTTTGGGTCTCAACTTTCCCTAACCATGGCTCTGCCCAGACTTTAATTACTTTGACTTCAGTATTCTTCACTTTTACTTTGAAACACTTAGTAAGCTCGTCATTTTGCATTCGATGAAAGTCTTTTTTCTTAGGTCTGTCTTAACTTAAAACATCCTATACAATTTATTCTAAGTTTTTAAGTAAATAGGTAAATTAGTTTCATTTGTAAAAATAGGCTATAATACATATGTATGCTAAATATACAAAATTGTATTTTTCCATTAATTTATGAGAATTATTCTCTTCTATACAAAAATATTTATATTTGTACTGTATGTTTTGAGTTGTTGAAGACAGAGATGGAGAGACAGAGAAAAAAAGAGAGAGAGAGATGAAGGGAAGGAGCAGAACAGAAAGAAGGAAGGAAGGAGAAAGAGCTCTATAATTTTTAATTTTCTGGAAAAATAATAGCAGTGAAAATAGGAATTTTGTATGCCAGAAAACTGTTGTGTTCCTGCTGAAGTGTGAGGGATGCTTGTTAGAACAGTTTAAACCAGTCTCACAGCAATGATGGTTAAACATAGTTCCCTGTAACAGCCTTCCAGTAGAAATCCACATATGATACATTACCTTCCTCAGAAAATTGTCTTCAATTTAGCAAATATGGCCTTTTTAATGTCTGATATTTAATATATTTATTGATCCAAAATACTCATCTCCTTGGAGAATAATGGAGTGAAGAAATAAAACCATAATAACAGATGACTCAAACCAAGAAGTCCTTTTCACCTGAAATATTGAACATTAGTGGTAAGGTATTTTTATTTGCTAGAACTTGACAGAAGTTCTTAATCTTCAAATTCCCTTTAGTAACAGACAAGGCTGAATATTCATCCCCAGAGAAAAATGGTTGGGGATTTGGTCCCCACATGAACATTTTGTGACCTGTTACATGATATGTATCCTGTCAGCTTCTTGATATCTTTTTGGCCTTAAGTAATTAATATAAATTTCAGACATCCTATATACTCTTAAAGAATGGGTTAATTTTAGTCTAGCATTTTTGAAAGGAATATTAAAAACAATTTCTAGCTTCTAGAAATTTTAAATTTGAATACAGCCGTATATATAATATCCCCTTACATTCTTCTTTTTCATTGATATTTTCCTTTGAAATATCTATGGGATAATTGAAAGCCAAGAGAGGACGATGGAAGGTATAGGGCACAGTAGTTTGATAAAGCTAATTTTGTCCTCGAAACATGAACAACATACGGACAACTGCTTACCATGTCTGTACATACCTGTCTATGCATGGTCGGTTCTGCTATAATTCTCATTCTAAAAATTCCAGATTTGTTTCACAATGAATGATATATAAGGAGAAATTTCAGCCTAACACAAATTCTTTATTTGCTTATGGGTGATATTCTCTAGGATAAACACTATGTGAATGTAAAAATGGCAACTGGGTGAACTGAACTCAGCAGGAATAAACAAGGCACACACAGGCCAGACGTCTATCCTCCTCAGCTCACCTCATTTACTGTGAACCCATTAACATCTAGTGTGACAACTTTCAGATAATCCTCTTTCCACAACTTCATAACTTACAAGCTGAAATCCTCAAGTGTCCACTTTGCAAGCAAATCTGCAACACAAAGTGCCATATTTATGCCGTGTTCGAATTTCTGACCCATTTTTGTGCATAAATTTATGCTATCATTTTTATTAGGTTTGTCTTTTGTTTGTCATTGACAAGCTTTTTGCATGTTGTGTATCTAATCCCAGTATTTCCATATGTTTTTCTGTTGTGTTATTTTGCAGAGAATAGTGATTTTGAAGAGCACTGCGTTAGAACTGACTGTACCTGGGGTGATTCAGTGCCCCCGTAACATTTTCTATATGCAAAGCTTCTGTAAAAGCTTTGCATGTTCACAGCCTTATGATTAATACTCTTCACTAGAAATAAAGGCAGCTTCTATATATTTTGTCTACTTGGGTTTTTCCTCATTTGCTTAATAAAATTGAAGTAATATATTTTGGTTCTGACTGAATGTATAAATTCAATCATGATTCATTGGCAATACTTGACTAGAAATTAATTACCTTAATGGTTAAAATTACTTGATTACCACTTAAGTTATTAATTTTATAGATTATCTTCCAAATTTAAATATGATAGCCTAGAATTCCCCAAATCCCCATTTTACCAAGCCATTGTCTGGCAGACACTGAAGTAGTCTGTATGTCAGAAACAACCCACTGGACTTTCAAAGTATAACTTAGTATTAAAAAAAAAAAAAACAGTCAGATTGTCCAGATGCAAGTAGATGTTATAACCTCTCTTTCCTAGATCTTCATCTTATCAGCTCTACAATTAAGACTATTTTTTTTTTTTTTTTGAGACAGAGCCTCAAGCTGTCCCCCTGGGTAGAGTGCTGTGGCATTACAGCTCACAGCAACCTCCAACTCCTGGGCTCAAGCGAGTCTCTTGCTTCCACCTCCCAAGTAGCTGGGACCACAGGCGCCCGCCACAACGCCCGGCTATTTTTTTTGGTTGCAGCTGTCATTGTTGTTTGGCAGGTCCGGGCTGGGGATTCGAACCTGCCACCTTAGGTGTATGTGGCTGGCGCCTTAGCCAGTTGAGCTATAGGCGCCGAGCCTACAATTAAGACTATTACCAATTTCCTAAATCTGGAACAGACTCATATGTTATCTGATTCATATGCATTCTATATTTTCGCTTTCCTCACCGTATCTTGTTGATTTCCTTATTTATACGCCTTCCAGTTTTCTCCTTATGAACCTGATCCGTAACATGTGCCTCTGGATTTGGACACTTCCATGGTGCCTTGTGCTGTACATAATTTGACTCTTGTGATTGAACAGGGTTATAACTCACAAGCTCTTCAGAGCTTTCAGGCAAAAATGCATAGCTAGAATTATTACTGCCATTTTATTTATTTCAAGTTCTTCAGAGGTATTTGGTGCTTATGAGACTAGCTTATGTTTAACAGAAGAGCAGCTATAGAGGGAGGAGGGAGGAGGACTGTACGGAAGTAAACCAATTTTTATTTTTTGCAATGACAATTTGAAATGACTGGAAGAAAGCCCAATACAATAGTTTGAAGAAAGTATATCTTTAAGATTTTAGAAACTTTATTTTAGAAACAAGATGTTAGCAGTTTAATTCAAAAAATGAGATAGAAAACCAAGGCCTTCTGGTCATGTCTCAAATTCTGTAATATTCTGGCAGCAATGAAAATATCATATATGGAGATATATTTTCATTAATAATACTATCACTATGCTGCAAGAAATTTTCCTGATAATAGTTATCTAAAAGCCACAATATTCCCATGTACAAATACAATTGTTTCAATGATGATTTAAATGATGTTAAACACCTATGATTCATCTTACAACGGTACATGTGAATCTTTCTAAATGTAGAATATAAGTGTCTTAACACAATAACTAAGAAAATGCCATGAAGGCTATGTTAACCAGTTTGGTGAAAATATTTTAAATTGTATATAAAACCAGCACACTGTACCCCATGACTGCATTAATGTACACAGCTATGATTTAATAAAAAATAAATAAATAAATAAATAAATAAAAAGTACCTATAAAGCAATGTCAGGATAGAAGTAGCAATGATAATAAATTATCTATTTTAAAACATAGCATTTGAGTCAGGTCATTACTTGTTTGTTTGTTTGAGACTGAGTAGATTGCCAGTGGCATCATAGTTCACAGCAACCTCAAACTCTTGGGGTCCTTTTGCCTCAGCCTCCCAAGAAGTTGTGACTATAGGTGTCTACCAAAATGCCTGGCTATTACTTGGGTATTTTTATAAACAGAAATGAATCAAAGAAAAAAGTTCCATAAAATCTATTGCTGAAGTATTGGTTTTAGATCTAATTTTAGGTTCCTTTATAGTACACTTATTAAAGAAAATGCAGTCTTCTCTGTAACATAATAATGCAATATTTAAGTAATTACAACAGAAAACTGAGAATGTGTATTTATAATTCCTAAACTAAACTCTGCAATGTTCATATAAGTTCTCATAATGTGTTTTGACAACTCAATATAAAAAAGTAATTTTGAAGGAAGTTATGCATTAAGTAATGATTGGTATCTAACCATAGCAATAATAGCAATGCTATTGTAAAATCTCTGAAAAATAATTAAGTAGGACGAAACATCTGGATCATCCAATTTACCACCTTCCGGCTGTAGCAGGGAATTTTCTGTAACAAATTCCTTTGAAGTAGTTGCACTTAGCCTAGATGGATTTAGGCTTCACAGTATAGTTCACACATCCATGCATAGCCACATTGCATAACTCTGGAAAAACTCAAACATACAAACATTAAGACATTTTACCCATCAAAGCCACACATAGATCTTTATTTTGGAAGCATATTAAGGACATTGCTAATATGCTATATTATGATTTTTTTTTAAGACTTCAGGTTATACTACAAGTCTATAGTGATCAAAACAGCATGGAACTGGCCCAAAATTGGAAACATAGATCTATGGAACAGAATAGAAAACATAGAGATGAACCTAATCACATATTGTCATTTGATTTTTGATAAACCTAACAAAAGTATGCACTGGGGAAAAGAATCCCTATTTAACAAATAGTGCTGGGAGAACTGGTTAGTCACACACAGAAGACTGAAAATGGACCCAAACCTCTCACCATTGACAAAAATTGATTCTTGCTGGATAAAACATTTCAATTTAAAACACAAAACAATAAAAATTTTAGAAGAGAGTTGGAGTAAAACACTTGAAAATATTGGCCTGGGAAAATATTTTATGAAGAAGACCCACCCCATGCCCGGCAATTACAGCAGCACCAAAATTAAATAAATGGAATTTGATCATACTAAAAAGCTTCTGCACAGCTAAGGGTACAACAACCAAAGCAAATAGACAGTCTTCAGAAAGGGAGATTTTTGCATGTTACTAATCTGGCAAAGGCTGATAACTAGAATCTACAAAGAACTCAAATTAATTAACAAAAAAAAAGCAAACAACACCTTCTATAAGTGGGCAAGAGACTTGAACAGAAACTTCTCTGAAGATGACCGAGGAATGGCCAACAAACATAAAAAATGCTCATTCCCATTAATTATTAGAGAAATTCAGGTTAAAATCACTCTGAGATATCACCTAACTCCAGTATGATTAGCCTACATCACAAGTCTCAAATCTCAAGATGATGGGGTGGGTGTAAAGAGAAGGGAACACTTCTTCACTGCTGGTGAGACTGCAACCTAATACAACAACCATGGAAAGAAGTATGGAGAATTCTCACAGAATTGAAAGTTGCCCTTTCTTTGGATCTTATAATTCCATTAATAAATATTTACCCAGAATAATAAAAATCATTTTGCGACAAAGACATCTGCAAGTCATAGAAGGAACTCAATTACCCATCAACCCATGAATGGATTAACAAATTGTGTTACATGTATACCATGGAATACTATTCAGCCATAAGAAAAGATGGATACTTTACATCTTTTATGTTTACCTGGATGGAGTTGAAACACATTCTTCTTAGTAAAGTATCTCAAGAATGGAAAAAAGAAATCCAATATATTTAACACTAATATAAAACCAATATACAAACAATGCATACCCACATGAACAACACAACACAGACACAGTACAGCAAGGGGGCAGAGGTCAGAACAATGTCACCTGAAAATTTGTACCCTCATATTAATTTGAAGTAGAAAAGAAGGAAAAAGCCAGTGAGTTGATTTCTAGGCTGAGCAGTCATAGATGTCAACCAAAATAGTGGATCACTTTGGTTACCTACTGTGCCACATAGAGTCCTAAGCTCTGCCCTTCATTTAGAATGGGAGATTGTCACATCCGATAAGTGCCAAGGAAATAAATGCACATGTTCAATAGATGGCCTTTCTTTGTTGTGAATTGACATTTAACCATCCTCAACTAGGTGAATAGTGTCAATATTTTTAAGTGTAAAATTAAACAATAGTATTGTTAAATGGAAGAAAGTTATAAAAACAAACATACAAAAATCCTAATAGAGATTAATTCAAAATGAGAGATAAAAGAAGGCTAAATGGTGAGAAGTCCTTTTTGTTTACCAAAATGATACATATATGTATAAAATTACATGTCTTGCTTTATCTACACAGTAATTATTATGATAGAATCAGGCCACACGTGTCTATATTCATTTCCAATCTCCTTTCTTAATCATTTATTTTCCTTATTACTTTAAATGATAATACTTTAAATATCTATTTAAATGTAGTCTGCATGTTATTTTTTAAAAAATATTTTGTGCTCTATATCTAGTATTTTCAACCATGTGAGGGTAATTTAAATTATATGCCTTTTCTAGTTTATTATAGTATGTAAGGGCACTACAATCAAGGAACTTAATATTTATCGCAAATGACTCTGAAGACTGTTGCAGTGCCTATGAGCACAAAACTAGTGTGTGAAAGGAGAATTTAGGTTAAGGGAGAGCAGACTCCAGAGAGTGAGAATGCTGGCCAAAAAAGGGAACATGATTCTTCATACTGCTCGTTACTCTCAGGATGTCCGAGCATTGAAGGTGTGCTGGAGGCTTCAGTGATCACTAAATGTTCAACTGACTAAAAGTCAAGCGGGAGCAAAAACACAGTATTACTCAAAATGCCAAGCTTGTAAGGTTATCTGGCAGGAACTTCAGCGTGGTCGCATCAGATGGGTTGTCACTGTCAAATTATTCTGAAGCCACATTGCATTCACTTCATTTTTTTCTTAGAAGCAGAGAAATAAAGATCAGAGCAAAACCACCCCAGCTCTCTTATTCAGAAACCGAGGTAAGCTGGAGGAGTAAACATTCTCTCTCTCTCACACACACACACACACATACACACAGCACCAAGGGAGTCCTCTGGTTTAGTGACATATTAGGCAATTCACAATATTATAGTTTACATATATAGATAGAGAGAGACAAAGTTCCTAAAAAACCACATCATAAAATAGAAAACGATCAAAAGATGAGATTGTGTTTTTGAAGGTAATATACAATTCAACAACAACAACAACAACAAAAGGGCCTATAGTTAAGATCTTAGACATTATTTGGGTTTGCTTTATCATTTTATGGCAATGAACTATGCCCTATTATGGTCAAGTGACTTATCTAATATCATCACAGAGGCATCAATAGTTGTTTTTATTTCTAATAATTCCCAATCTAACACTCAATGAAAACTCTTTAGAGTTTTAGTTAATACCTATATAATAATAATACTAAAGAGGTTTATAAAAATGCTTTTTAGCATTATAAAAATGTTCATAATAAAAATAATAGCACCTTCTATTAAATTTTATTAGTTTATTAGAAAAAATTTTATTTTGTTCTATGTGGAGGTATTTAGAATTTATTACTGAAGAAATGTTTAATTTAAAGAAAATTTCAAGGTTACTTGGAACACATTTTATAAATAGTTCTCTGAGGAAGAAATTAGTATTAATTACCTTTGTGAGTTTATTTTTCAAAGAAATTCAACATAGATTACAAAAGCTGATTGCTAAAATAGTAGAATATGAAGGTATCTTTAAGAAGAAAATTAAATGCTAATTTAAATGAAGCTGAATGAATACTTTGGAGTTATTTAATTTTTTAAAATTTTGATTTCTGAACATTTTTAATGGAATGTCCATTGAAAACAATGTATCAGGAACTAAGTCATGGTAAGTTTTCTTTTTGTTAAGTGACATATTATACACGTAATCATCTCTTTCTTGATCAGATGTCAAGTTTATTGAATAAATGTGTTGCCTTCTACTGTGTTAATCATTAACTAATTAATGCTGTGTTTTTACTAAGAGGATTTTTTTTCTACTGTCATAGTATTGACAGTTAAATCCAAAATCATGTGATGTAGAAGGGTATTGGTTATCTTGCTACTATTAATTACTTTTACTTTTTCCACCATTTAAGATAATGCCCCATCTGAAGCAGTAACATTAATCATTTTCTGTGTGTACAGTCATGTGATCAAGGTAGTGTATAACTGTTGTCTAAATCATAATCAATATGGAGCATTAATTCTTGAAGGATGAGAAAAAAGTTAACAAGAAGTCAATTTTGCAGATAACTGTAACTGATAAGGAATAAAGACATTCTGCCCAAAGGGTACAAATAATAGTAAAAAACAAAAACATCAGGAGAAAATAGAATCATAAATTTTCAGGGAAGGAGTTTGGGGTAGCAGAATCACAGGTGAAGAAACCAGCCAATGGGTAAGTCATCTAAACTGAGGTTACATATATACATTCGTACTAGATTTAGAAAAAAATGATTTGTCATATCCGTGAGAATAATTTGAGAGGGAAGGAAAGGTAGAATTTTCTTTTGCAGAATGCTAAAAACAAGGGAAGTTGAAAATGAGCACACAAGTGTGTGCAAATGAGTGTATGTATATGTAAATATTTTTCAATCTACCTCTGTGTTTTTAGCCATTTTGGCAAATTTATATCCTCTGCTTTCTCCAAATATATTGAGACCTGATGTCTTAGTGAAATTGATCTGATAAACGATGGTAGCAGTAATTTCACTCTTGAAATAATCCTGGTTAATGTTTCATGGAACATAGTTTCATATTTTTCACAAGGGGATCTGGCTGCTCTTCTAATGCTCTGTTCTCCCTTCCATTTCTCTATTGCTATAGGGCTGTTTAAGGCAGGGTAAATGTGAACTACTGCCCAAGTCTCAGAATCCCTGAGTCACACAAGGCTCTACCTTCCTTATCAAGTAGATAATCATGTCAGGATTATCAAGTAGGATATCATGTCAGACCTCCTCTCCTACCACCCTATGCCATCAGACACAGCCAATGTGGACCACTCATCTAGTAGGAGTACCAACCTCAGATAGATGTTTAAAGACAATTAATCTGAAAATTTATAGTATTGTTAAATCAGTCACTTTCAACTTTTTAAAACTTTATGGGAAAGGATTTTTATGTCAAAGGCATTATCAGACTTTGTTAATCCACATCAGTTAGTTTCTCTACCTACCATTAACTGTCAGGGACCATCCTTGACACATGGCAGGTTTACTTCCTAGTGGCCTGGTGGTATGAGAAGACCAGAAATTTATTAGCAGGAGTCATAGAATATTAATATAGACAAATAATAGACATAAAGAGACAGTTTTCAGAGCAGCACGGCTCAGGAGGCAGCATACACTGCCTCGTAAGACTTCCAGTGTGCTGCCCTGAGTGTCAGGCTAGCTCTGTCTTTATTTCATACATCAGTGTTGCAGACATAAATCTCATGAAAGCAAGGCAGACAATCCGTCAAGGTTCTTGCTGCGCTTGCATTCCTACTAACCAGACTAACTCTACAGCTGATTATGTTAATTGCATGGATTTACTTACTACTTTTTACTGCTTCAAAGTATTCTGGTCTTAATGTAAACAAAGTCTTGATAAAGAACTCAATTGGAGGCTGACTCAAGGGCCAAATCCTAGCTGACCCACAGTCACACACCACAGATGTGATGATTTAATACTCTGACAGCCCTGTGTCCAAACAGATAGACTCCTCTGGCCCAATCAAGGTGACAGAAGAAAAGAGATCTTTCTTCTCTTTGTCTGGTCTACAGCAAGTCTTCTTGAGTTGCACTAAGTTTAAAGAGTCTGCATTCATAATTTAAAAAGCCACTGTCTCAGAGCACACAGCCTTGCCATGGCAGAAGGCAGCTTCCAGGCCTCTAGCCAGCTGCTGTGCTGCAGCTGTGGACGGGAGTATGTACAACATGCCAGGCTTCAGAAATATTAGTGACAGAATCTCATACTTTGTGCTTACAGCCAGGAAAATGGGTCCGAATTGAAATGCCTGTAACCATTTCCCTTTGTCTAGACTTTGTTCCCTAAACCTAATAATATTTCTAATCTACTAACAATTAATAGTTTAATATTGGTTTTAAACTTATGAAATCATTATTACTAGTAATGTAAGTACCTTAAGAGATGACTCCTCTAAGTGTTCCCTTCAATTAAGTTTGGCTCTAAAAGGTTCTTAAGTGATAGGTATCAGAAATCAGTGCGCCTTATCCGAATTTTAATAATTCTCTTAAAATCTAAGATTAGCTTAGTTGAAGGCTCATATACATGACAACTTAGAGCTGTAGATTTTTCTTAACGTATGTAATAGGAAAAAAGAAATCTCTGGATATTAGTTGAGTGTCACTATGAAAAACTGGCAGCAAACAAAAAACTTTGAGATGCTAGATATCCAAAAGATTAGATGATAAAAGATTGTCAGAAAAAGGTGAAATGTTGTCAATGCAGTCTCCCCATATTCTCTTATCAAATCCATTTTGTAGCAGACATCACGAGAAAAAAAAAAGCATATTTCTAGTCTCTCTGAGTCAGGACTGTGTTTTGTTGAATCATATGTTACCTGTCAAAATACAAACCTATCCAATTGTGATCCAAAGCTGCACATAGAAATTCTATCAAGGAGTCATCTAATAACAGTCTTTATTTGAAATAGGCTTTCAGGACCTGGTCTCAAACTAACTCAGTTACAAATATATAGAAGTCTGTTTCTGCCCTGAGAATCAAGTCCATCCCTGTTGTTCAATAAATTTCCAATTCCTTCACTGGATATCTACCACTAGTTTTTAATACAGAACTTATTTTTCTTCCTTTTAATCAATCTATGAATTATTTCAGATTCGGTAATACAGTAAAGAAACCACAAATAAATGAAACCATTCTTTCATATTCAAATCATAGTTCTAATTACTTGCATGAAAGCTGTAAGAATTATTCTATACAAGGGCTAGAAAATATTTTTTATTCCCTGTTTATAAAAGATCTTAGAATCATTACTTTAACCATACAAAGGCAAAATACAACTGAACTTCACAATTTTTTTGTATTTGTAATTTTTGGTGTTGGGGGTTTCTTTTTTCTTAATTATGGGAACATATAATGGCTTATCTTTACAGGGTACAGGTAATCTTTTGATACATGCATATAATATCCTTTTTAGTGACTGTAGTTCTCTACATTTTCTGCAAATTTGTGCATGCCTAGTTTTGTGGTTAAAGGGTTTAGAGATGTTTAATATTAAATTGTAGTAGTAAAATCTATTGCAATATTTTATAGTATATTTTCTTTTGAATCAAATTCCTTGTGAAGATATAGAAAATTCAACTAAGAAGATATAGAAAATTCAACTTCCTTTAACTAAGAAGGAAGATTGTTGCCAGATGAATATTTGTAGAACTAAACCTAGTTCTACAATCAATATTGGTCATCATGGAGCAAATGATGATAATCAATTGGTGGCAGCATTTCTGAGAAAACGCAGAGCTAGGCCAGAAAAGCATATTGTATACAGTTACTTTTTCACTCACTGAGGAAATAGTGAAAACACAGGATAAAACTCGTGAGGAATAAAAACCAGATTCTACTCAGGTCTACAGGTTCTACAGACAGGAACCTCTAGATAAGAAAACTTCCACTTAGAAAATGTTATCTGGCTCGGTGCCTGTAGCTCAAGCGGCTAAGGCGCCAGCCACATACACCTAAGGTGGCGGGTTCGAATCCCCAGCCCGGGCCCGCCAAACAACAATGATGGCTACAACCAAAAAATAGCTGAGCATTGTGGTGGGCACCTGTGGTCTCAGCTACTTGGGAGGCTGAGCCCAGGAGTTGGAGGTTGCTGTGAGTGTGATGCCATGGCACTCTATCCAGGGGGATAGCTTGAGGCTCCGTCTCAAAAAAAAAAAAAAAAAAAACAACAAAGTTGACAATTTAGACAAAATGGACCTCTTTCTTAACACAAACTATCACAACAATCTATGAATAAATAATTTGAACAGCTCTAGAACTATTAAGTAAGTTTAATTAAATGATTTAAAAGTTCCTTAAAAAGAAATCTCCAGGCTCATATTTTCTTAGAAATTTTACTGGAGAATTCTACCTAATTTCTAAAAGGCCTTAGGACCAATTCTAAACAATATTTTCCAGAAAACAGAAGAAAGAAAATGTGTCACTTTATTTTATAAGGCTAGTATTGATATCCAAAACAAGATAGTGCAAAAGAGAATGCAGACAATATTATTTCTGAATATAAAGGTAAAAGATTTTACCAAAATATTAGCAAAAAGAATTCTGCTATATATAAAAAAAAGTACATACCATAACCAAGTGAAGTTTATTTCAGGGGCGTAAGGCTGACTCAACATTTGAAAATCAATGTTATCAATCATGTTTTCAGGCAAAAGAAGAAAAATCATGTGATTACAATAATCAGTACCATACAAAGCATTCGACAAGCTCCCATACCCATTCAGTACCTTCTCAGAAAAGTAAGAACAGAGGAGAAACTTTGTAAACCTGATAAAAAGCATTTACAAATAACTCTACAGCTAATATTATACTTTATGGTGAAAGACTGAATGCTTTCCTCCTAAGATCAGGAACAGGTCTGCAGTGTATAGCCTGTGAAATAAATCAAGGAAGAAATAAAAGGCATACAAATCAGAGGAAGAAATAAGAGTTCTTTTTGCAGACTGCCTCATTGTTTACATAGAAAATCCCAAGGAATCTATAAAAACTAAATCAAATTGTATTTTACATATACACTAGCAATAAGCATACAGTCATCAAAACTAAAAATACAATACCATTATGCCATTTATAATCAATCCGTCAAAAAAGGGGAAGAAATATGTAGGTGAAAATTTAACAAAACATATACAGGATTTATATGCCAAAAATTATGGAATGCTAATGAAAGAAATCAAGGGAGATCTAAATAAATGGAAAGACTTGCATTACATAGATTAAAAGACTAAATACAGTAAAGGTCTCAGTTCTCCTCAAATTGGTGTACATATTTAATCCAATTCTTACCAAAATCTTAGCGAGCTTTTTATGGACATAGACAAGGTTATTCTAAAATGTATATGGAAAAGCAAGGAACACAAATAGCTACAGTTTTCAAAAAGTATCTGATTTCAAGATTTACTCTATAGCTAAAGTAATAAGACTGTTCAGTATTGGCAGGGAGACAAAACATAGATTAATGGAACAGAACAGAGAATCTAGAAATAGACCCTCACAAGTATGTTCAATCGATTTTTGACAAAGGTAGAAAAGCAATTCAATGGAGCAAAGATGGCCTTTTTAACAAATGATGCTGGAGAAACTGGATATCTGGACTTTCACGGCCAACAACAAAAGAATTTCTATGTAGTATCCAATCTTCAACAGAAACTAACTCACAAATGGAGCACAGATTTACATATAAAACTATAAACCTTTTAGGAAAAAAGAAACAGAAGAAAATCTTTGGGATCTAGGGTGAGGCAAAACATTCTTAGACTTGTCACCAAACTCATGATCTATGAAAACAAAAATTTATAAATTTCACTTCATAAAAATGGAATATTTTTCACTATAAAAAACCTTGTTAAGGGTTTTTTTTTAAAAGGATGAAAAGACAAGCCACAGAGTGGAAGAAAATATTTATGAACCATATACCTGACAAAAGATTAGCATCTACAATATATTAAAAAGCTTCAAAACTCAGCAGTAATAAAAATGAAGCTAATTAAAAAATGGACAAAAAACATGAAGAGGCATTTTACTGAAGAGGAAATACAGAGGAAGATAAGCACATGTTCAAATTTGGGGGAGTGCAAATTAAAACCACAACGAGATATAATCCCTACCAGAATAGCTAAAAGAAAGATAGTAACAACATCAAATGTTGGGAGGATGGAGAGGAAGTGAATGGCTCACATGTTGCTGGTGGGAATGTAAAATGGTACCGTCTGGAAAAGACTTTGGCGGTTTGTTTAAAAATTAAAACTAAACATGTAGATACCATATGACCCAGCAACTACACATTTGAGCATTTTCCCCAGAGAAATGATGTTTAGTAATATAAAAACTTGCACATGGATATTTATAGACACTTTATTTCTAATACCCCATACTGAAGACACCCAGATGTTCTTTAATGGGAGAATGGCTGATGAAACTGTCATGCATCACACCACAGAATACTACTCAGCAATAGAAAGAACTACTGACTCCATGCATGAAGCGAGGTGAACTTACAGAGAATTCTGCTGAAAAAAGCCAATTCCCCAAATGACACATATTGTTTGATTTCACTAATACAACATTCTTAAAATGACAAAATTGTAGAAATGGAGGACAGATTACAGGCTGGCAGGGATTAAGGCAGTGGTGGCAGTAGAAGGAAGTGGGTGTGGTTACAAAAGGGCCACATGAGAGGTTATGGAAATGGAAAGCCCTTTATCTTGATGTATATAATGTTCAATAGCCCAGTTGTAACACTGTACTATAGTTTTGCAAGATGTTGGTACTGGGAGAAATTAGGTAAAGAGCACTTGAGATCTTTCTGCATTATTATTATTATTGTTATTATTATTATTATTTTTGGAGACACAGTCTCACTTTGTCGCCCTTGGTAGAGTGCCATGGTGTTATAGCTCACAGCAACCTTCGACTCTTGGGCTCGAGCAATTCTCTTACCTCAGCCTCCTGAGTAGCTGGGACTTACAGGCACCTGCCACAACGCCCGGCTATTTTTAGAGACGAGGTGTTGCTCTGGCTCAGGATGGTCTTGAACCTGTGAGCTCAGGCAATCCACCCACCTTGGCCTCTCAAGTGCTGGGATTACAGGTGTGAGCTACCGCGCCTGGCTCTGCATTATTATTATTATTATTTTTTACAACTGCTTGTGAATCTATATGTATGAATACTTCAGAATAAAAATGTTTTAAACAGAAAACTAAATACCTGACTTCTGGGAACTTACAATCCAGTTGAGAGGGAAAATATGTATTATTTTTAAAAGTACAGAAGTATGTAACAGCCTGTAACCTTGTCTAGTTATGAAGGAAAGCTTTCTTGACTTCTGAGTGACATATGCAGTCAGTTCTGAGAGATAAGTAGGAGTTGACTTAGTGATGGGAGTGGGTTGTTCCAAATCTTCCAGAACTGAAGGAACAACACATATAAAAACCCAGGCCCGGGAAGGAGCTTGACACATCAAAGTGATGGAAAGAAGGGCTGATTGGCTGCAGCAGTGAACCAGAGAGGCTGAGATGGTGTCAGATGAAGTTGGCCTGCTAGGCCAAATCAATCAAGCAGTGGTGTGTGGGCAGCTTTAGGATTTTGGTCTCAGGGAGCAGTGGAAGAAATTGAAAAGTTTTAAGCAGCAGAGAAACTTTCTCAGGATATTATTTTTGAAGGTTCACTCAAGCTGTAGCATGAGAGAGTGAAAACCTGACCAAGAAACAAGGTCCAGGTATTAGAAGATGAAGCTGGGGTTTGGAAACAAGTAATGCATTTGATGGTATTTAGGAAGCAGAATTCACAGGACTTAGTATTGAATGGTGTTGGAAAAAAGAGGTTTTTAAGGCCATTCCAAGGTTTCATGCTCTAGTAACTGTAAGCTTATGATGCCATTCTCTGAGATAGATATTCATGTTTTCTAGGAAAGCCCACAAATTTGGCTTTTTAATTTGATTTTGAAGTGCCTTTCAGATATTCAAGGCAAGTGGTATGTAGAATAGATAAATGAATACTACAGAGAATGATCTGGGTTGCCGGCTGGAATCCAGAGTCGTGGTAGGCAGTGGGCACGGATAACATCATATAAAGAAAGAGCTTAGAGTAATACCTGAATATAAGATAAAAGGCTGTGGAAAAACAATCTTGAATGCCTTGGTAGAGGAGAATGAATCAACAAAAAGACTAAGTTATATAATCATAGAGAGGTAGGAGGGAAACCGAGAAAGTATAGCGTCAAAGACTAAGCAGAGCTTCAAAGAGAGTGTTCAACAGACCTTATGCTGAGAAGGTACATAAGACGAGGACGGAAAATATCTTACACTTAGCCTCATGGAGGTCAATGGTGACCTTGGAAAGGCCTATTTGGTAAATTAATGAGGCAAGAAGTCCAATTAATTTACTAAAGGCTATATAACATACAGGATGACAGATAAGACCATTAGGTTAAAATTTAGTTATTGAGTACACATTATATAAAACACATACATATCACTGGGTGAATAAGTGAATATATTACATATGAGTTAGGTACAATTATTCCCACTACTTTTTAGATTAAAAAAAAAACAAGTATTAAGTATTTAAAGTCAAGATTTGAACCCATCCTCAACACAATTCTACTTCTCTAAACAAAGATATTATCAAGCAAGGAACGATTCATTTGTCATCGATTTTTCACTCTCATTTTTCACATTTCGATGACAAATGAATCGTTTCACATTCTTTGAGGCAGAATGTATGACTTTTGAATATCCTGGAATTTAGGCTTATTGATATTTTTAAAACATTAAGAAATATGGCAAATATATAAAAAATTATAGAGAATAGCATAATTATCATCAACATTTACTAATGTACAGCTTTCCTTGTTTAACGTGTACCCCAGCTATCAGCCCTCCACCCCTCATGTGCCCTTCCTACCTGAGAAGATTATTCCAAGGCAAATCTCAGATACAGGGCTTTCTGAGATTTATTTCGAAGTTGTCCATTTTGTCTGGTATAAAACTTCCTCTTTTAAATATCAAACCTTGCGTTGGTGGCATAGTGGTAAGCATAGCTATCTTCCAAATATCAAACCTGATAGTTCAAATAGAAGAAATAAAATTACACGCTTTAAAGTTAATTTTTCACTTCCAACATGTGAAAAAAATTATTATTATTTTTGAGACAGAGTCTCAAGCTGTCGCCCTGGGTAGAGTGCTGTGGTGTCACAGCTCACAGCAACCTCAAACTCTTGGGCTTAAGTGATTCTCTTGCCTCAGCCTCCCAGGTAGCTGGGACTACAAGTGCCCGCCACAACTCCTGGCTATTTTTGTTGTTGTTGTTTTTGTTACAGTTGTCATTGTTGTTTTAGCTGGCCTGAGCTGGGTTCAAACTTGCAGCCTGGTGTATGTGGCCGGTGCCTAACCCACTGAGCTACAGGTGCTGCCTGAAAAGAATTATTTTTAAACTTATTTAAAGACTACAGGTAAATCAGATAAACTGGCGTTTCTTTCCATGTTTGACTGCCTTCTTTCTGCCATTTGTTTACTGTAATAAAATGATGAGAAAAACCTCATAAATATCTATATGTAATAGTTTATTTATTTTTGAGACAGAGTTTCACTTTGTTGCCCCCAGTAAAGTGCTGTGGCATCATAGCTCACACTGTGGCATCATAGTTCACAGCAACCTCAGATTCCTGGGCTCAAGTGATTCTCTTGCCTTAGTCTCCAGAGTAGCTGGGATTACAGGCCTCTGCCACAATGCCCAGGTATTTTCAGAAGTGGGGTTTGGCTCTAGCTTAGGCTGGCCTCAAATTCATGAGCTCAGGCAATCTACCCACCTTGGCCTCCCAGAGTGCTGGGATTACAGGTGTGAGCCACTATGCCCAGCCTATAATAGTTTATTTTTAAATTTATAAAAAGACATGGCTTTGATCATTATTATTTAAGAGGTTAGATAATGCAAATAACAACTAACGGGTTTGTATATCTGAAGATGATACATCTTTTGGAGCTCACTTATCCTTGGTCCTACAAAATCATGGTTCCTCTGTGTGCTTTATGTGACATCACAGTCTAAGTGAATGATAGTCCATGTACACCAGCAGCTGAAGGCTGAGACGATGAGAACATGAGTGATAAGGTGCTCTCTCCCCTTGCTCTCTCTCTGAACACTACAAACTCCATCTTTTTCCTAAAATCTTACTAAAGGTGGATATCTTTTTTCTGTGCTTCAATTTTTAAGAATTCTTTGTTTTTATTCTATAGAATGGATAGAGTGGGCTTTTAAAAGCAACAGTTGATTTTATATATTTACATAAAGATTGCATATTAATAAACATTTATAAACAGGTTGGTGAATATTCAATATATATGCTAGATATACAGGCAATTTGGCTGTGAATATATCTACATTATTGAACAAAAAAGAATTCTGAAATAATTTGAGATCATTTTTAAGTTCAGCTCTCTTGTAGTCCAAGGTACTCCACCCAAGTATTTCAATGTAATCTGGAACTATGATAGCCAGAAGATAGTTTAGAGGTCAAGAACCCTGAGTTCATGGGGCAAGTACTCTTCCTGATTTTTTTTTTTTTTTTGAGAAAGTCTTACTTTGTCACCCTTAGTAGGGTACCATGGCATCACAGCTTACAGCAAACTTAAACTCTTGGGCTCCAGTGATTCTCTTGCCCCAGTCTCCCAAACAGCTAGGACTACAGATGCCCATGACAAAACCCAGCTATTTTTAGAGGCAAGGTCTTGCTCTGGCTCAGGCTGGTCTCGAACTTGTGAGCTCAATTTGTCTGCTTTGGCCTTCCAGAGTGCTAGGATTACAGGCGTGAGCCACTGTGGCCTACTCTTTCTGATTTTTGTTTTCCTAACCAGAGTATCTCTGTTGTGTTTCTTAAGAATATGCAGTATACTTTGTTTAAAGAAAGTCTTCCCAACCTAAGTTGGAAAAAATCAATGTTCTATAAAAATAGCGCTTTGATGAAACCCTATGCCCTGGGAGGAGACATTCAGGGAACCATGAATTTAGAACAGAAATAGGGAAGAGGTTACACTTTAGATGATCTTTTATTTAATATGTTCAGAACAGAAAGTAGGAAAGCCAATATTGCAATTCTTTATAACATCTTAACGTCTTATAATATTAAGATAATGCATTCATGTACAGAGGAATACAGTCAACAGACAATATTTCTGAAGCCTGTAGTTGAACAAGAAATATAAAAAAGTAGAATGGTACAAATGTTTCTCATTCAAGATAATCTTAATTTTGAAAATCTTATTTACTAAAGAAAGGGATGATTACTATAAACAAGTCTTCATTTTTATGGTAGTAAGCATTTCTAGTGGAATTTATGTGCAAAGTTATGATTTTTAAATCTGCAAATACACAAAATTGCATCAGATAAGTTATGTTAATTATCCTGTGTGGGTTTTTTAGAGCTTGTCCATTAATTTATTCATTCACTTTTTTTCAATGTATATTAATTGAAAGTGATGGAAGTATAAGAAAGAAAAAGTTTATGGTCCCTGCCCTCAAGAAAATCCATGTAGTGGAGCGGAAATGAAAACTTAACACAACAAATATATTATTGTGAATGGGTTGCTGATAATGCACTGGGTATTTTGAAATGGAATGATGATTCAGCACGGCCTGGCTGGAACAGGCTTCACGGTGGGAGCTTGAGCTGCTACTTGAAGGAAGACCAGGACTGTGTAAATTGAGGTGGGAAGGTAAGTAATGCTATGTAGGAGGATTGCAGGGAGCAAAGAATACATTGTGAAGACCTGTGCAGGAGGTCATGAAGGTTTGCAAAGGAGAATAATGAGAGACCTGATAGAAGCAAAAAGTTAGGGTGAGAAGGAAAAGGGATTTTAATTTTGAAGCCAGGGTTCTCAGGTATTTCAAGATGAAAACAGGGTGACAATGTATATTGCTTTTAGGGGTGCCTATTGAAGTCTCTAAAAGAGATGCTTGTATCCTCCCATCTTGAGAGATTCTGATTGTTCCCCTCCCTTGTGCGCAGGTGAAAATCTATATAGTATAATGGGGAATGTTACCAGCTGGCGTGTGCTGCACACATGAGCCTTGTGAAAGCTGGAAAAGGAGGCTAAAGGAAAAGGGGCTACTGCAGAAAATAGGAAGGCAGTGTAGGTGTTTGGACAGCTGCTGGGTGGTGTGTCCTGAGAAGAAAGTCGGGGCTACTGGTGTGTTAGGGTTGTGGGAGCAAGGGAAGGCAGGTAGATGGGAAGAGTAGATTGCACTTGTCTAGAAATTGAGGAGGCAGAGGGAATATTTGATGGCAGAGAAGGTGGATGCCAAAACAGCAAAGTGGACCACATGTTGTACTAAGCATAAGCACCTTTCAAAGTAGATATTTTTCTATTTTACAAAAAATAAAATCTAGAAATTAAACACAAATCTGAGCTATACAGGTTTTGGTGGGAGAGGTGGCTCTGAATTCAGGTCTGACTCCAAATTCTGCCCTCTAACACACCATGATTTTAATTTTGGATTTCTAAGCAACCAACTGAAAAAGGAACAACTGGAACGAGGCTGACTTTGGGGGTAAGATAAGCTTTGTTTTTGAGGTTTGTTGTACTGGCAGGTTGTCATTTCACTTTAGAGAAAGGCATTTCACTTTAGAGAGAGGCTGAGCATACAGTGCTGAAAACTATTTGCACAGATGTAACAACTGCTAAGGATTCCAACGGAGACAATGAAAAGTTAAGAAAGAAAAGAGAACAAAGGCTTGACCAACAATATTTTCAGGTTAGAAAAAATGGGATCGAATCAGTTATAAAGTGGCCAGGGAAGGAATCGAAAGTTATGAGGGGAAATAGGAAGTGTAGTATAACCAAAAAAACAAGGAAAACACTTGTACTTAGAAAAAGATTGTCAAAGCTGTTAAATACCATAGATGTCAAGGGGACAGGTCATATTTGGCAATTAGAAAAAAAATAGTTGGGCTGAGTAGTTACGTTTCAGAATAGCATTTTCACAAGAGTTAGTGTGTAATGAATGAAAAAATGAGATGGTGAAGACAGGGAAACAGAACATCTACTAAAAAGTCTGCAGAGATTTTGAAAAAAAAAGAAGTTAGCACAGGACAGCTAGAAGGAGGAGGAAGGTTTAAGGAAGGTCTTAAAACTAGTTATCCTTAAAGCTTGGTAAGGAAAGAGCCAGCTAAAAGGGTAAAAGATTGAAATGCAAGTGAAGAAAGGGAAATGATTTTCTTTCTTAAAGGAAAACAAATTTAATTTCAAAAATACTGAAAACACTAATAACCCCTGTAATGAACTCCAAAAAATCATAAAATCAGTTAAAGGCTCATCTTAAATCCTCCAATTTACAAACCCTCTTCTTACACCATCTCTCCTGTTAATACCTTCGTGCAAATGTTTTCCAATGTTTTCCTTTATTTAAACAAATATTTCTTTCTTTTCTCTCTACTTCACAACTCAAATATTCCTACCTTCTTCTTAAATAAAAAGGAAATGGTGCACACTCTTTCTATATGCATATACATTTATGTTTCCAAATTACTTTTTTCTTTCTAGGTCAGTATGTTTTTAAACATATCAAATCCATCTTATTCTTTTAACAGGCACATAGTATTCTTTTGTTTGCCTAGATTATAATTTGCATAGGAAATTTCTTCATTGGTAAACATTTCTTGGTAGCTTAATTCTAAAAAGTGGATTGCTATGTGTTGTGGGCTGAATGCTAGTCTGCAAAGATATCCACAAACTAAGCTCTTAAAACTGCGAATGTTACATTAAATGGTAAAAAGTATTTTGCAGATGTTGTTATTAACTTAATCACCTCAACTTGATAATGAAATAGGAAGATAATCTTGACTACCTGAGTGAGCCCTGAAGGTAATCACAGAGTCAAGTGATGACAGAAACTGAGGCAAGCAGTGCCAGATAGGCGGAAGTTGCTACAGGGCAAGCTTTGAAGGAGTAGGAGGTGGCACAAGCTGAGGGACACAGGTAGCTTCCAGAAGCTAGAAAAAAGGCAGGAAACATATTCTCCCTGGGAGCCTCTAGAAGATATCAATCCTGGTGACATGTTAGTTCTAGTCCCCACATGCTCATTTTGGCTTTCTGACATCTAGAAGATATAAATTTGGTTTGTTTTATGTTCCCAATTTGTGGTAATCCAGTATGACCTTATCTGAACTTCTGACCTTATCTGAACTTTATTTCCAAATGAAGTCACATTTATGAGGGTTAGGATTTGAACATAACCTTTTGAGGGGACAATTCAAATCACATCTTCATTAAAAAAAAAAAAAATCTTGGCCAGTGCCTGTGGTTCAAAGGCCCCATATACAGGAGGTGGTGGGTTCAAACTCACCCTGTCCCCCCCCCCCAAAAAGAAATCAATCTCATCTGTGAGTGAGTTTAACATTTGATTTCTAGGAACCTACTGTTTAATTATGGCCTTGTTATTGCCTCATCCCAATGATAAAATTATTATTTTTTTGAGACAGTCTCACTATGTCACCTTTGATAGAGTGCAGTGGCGTTACAGCTCACAGCAACCTTTAAGGAATTCTCTTGCCTCAGCCTCCCAGGGAGCTCGGACTACAGGTGCCTGCCACAATGCCTGGCTATTTTTGTTGTTGGTGCAGTTGTCAGTTTTGCTTCTTTTTTTTGTAGAGACAGTCTCACTTTACCGCCCTCGGTAGAGTACTGTAGTGTCACAACTCACAGCAACCTCCAACTCCGGGGCCCAGGCGATTCTCTTGCCTCAGCCGCGCGAACAACTAGGGCCACAGGCACCCACCACAACGCCTGGCTATTTTTTGGTTGCAATGTGGTATATGGGGCCGGCCAGGGCACGGCAGGGCTTGAACCTGCCAGCCTCGGTGTATGTGGCCGGCGCCCTAATAGCTGAGTTGGGGGCGCCAAACCATAAATCTTATTGGAGTTGAGATTTTATAAGTCCCAGAGGAATAGGTGGATATTTTGGGGATGACTTAAGTGTACAACAGAAAGCACCCAGATCATACACATGTAGCCCACTTTCAAAAGAAATAACAATAGTAAACAAGCAAAACTAAGCAATGTTTTTACACACACATATCAGAGTGCATGTGGTCTATTTATGAATATGCCTTAAAAGGAGCTAAGTGAGGGAAGGGGTCTGGCATAAGCAGGAGTACACGGTGGGTGGAAGGGTTTATAATTAACTTCCATTACTTACACATGTGTCCATTAACACACTCTTGTACGCAATATGTAATAAAACAGCGTCCTAGATGTGTTTTAATGTAAAATTCTATAAAAATAACACACACTTTAAAAGAAACGGCATACGGACGGTAGAAAATATGCTTTGAGAAAAGGGCATCAAGTGATAAATTCAGAAAGCAAGACTAGAAAGAAGTACCAACTGTTTTATCAAACTAACTTTTCCAGGTGTTAATCGGAAAACCTCACAGATAACAAAGCACCAGGTAAACCCAAACTAATTTGAAACAATAAAATAAGCTGTGCTTCTATGAGATTCGAGTACTAACAAATCAGGAGGCTCACAGCGTGACCAAAAGCATTTTCAGAACAACAGCTCCCACGGTAGTTCGCCACCTCCCCGGGGAAAATTCCTTTTCTTGGACATGCCAGTCTAGTCGTAGACACTTGACCTATTCTAAAATGGCTCCGACAGCCACAACTTAAATAGGCGCATGTCCGGATGTTACGTAACGCCCATAAGGTAGCGCGTCCCTCCCCGTGGGGAGAGTTTCCGCCATTTTTGAAAATCGGGAAGGTGCTTGGGATAAGTGTAGTTGCCGCCGCAATGGCAGCCTTTGCCGTGGAACCCCAGGCGCCCACATTGGGTGAGTGAAAAACTGTTCTTTTTGCTGGCAGTGCCACCCACGCTGGAGGCAAGATTGAAAGGCAGTAGTCAGGCGCTTGCTTGCCTTCTGGTTTTAGTCGTGGAGGGACAGTCCTGGGTCTCCCCAAGTTCTTACCCGCTCCCCTCCCAGGTTCGAGTCGTCGCCGCCTTACTGCTACTGCGGTGGCTGCGGAAAGCATGCGTCCTGGGAGGGCGAAGAAACGGTTGTCGGGCTGTATTTGTGCTCCCTCACACTATAGCCGCCCTAGACTGGCCCGAACCTGAGAACACCCCAAACGCCTGAGACGCGACGCTTGGTTGCTGGGTTCCCGGAACCTCGGAAGCGTCTTAGGGAAGGAACTGACCGATGTGCACGTGGGTGGGCGGTGCCCGGTAGTGTTTGGTACAGTCCACTGCTCCTTGTCACCTATGCTGCCAGTTCCTGTTTTGACTCCTTTACTCTCTCGGGCTTTGCAAAAGGAATCTGGTATTGGAAGATTGAATCGTGCGACATTAAATCAACCAGGTGATGGTAGTCATTGAAATATTGGTCTTTATATCAGGCTAGGCGTTTGCATGATTTTTCCCGCCTTTATCTGGAGATAGTGCCTCTAAGTATTGAGGGGATCTTTTAATAAGTCACGATCGAATTATTAAAGATTCTCATTGTTTGTTGGGAAGCCTTGTTGAAATATGTTGTCTTTGAAAAAATTCTGCCAAGTTAACGGCATTGTGATTTCTTTCTTTCTTTCTTTCTTTTTTTTTAACCCCCTGGCTGGGTTTTGTGACTTACAGAACAGAAAAACAGTCTGTTATTATACTTACCTGATAGAGATCGGGAAACTCTTAATTTTCAGTTGGAAAATTTTCTATTCAACACAACATTTTGTAGTGTGTATTTGTTACAGATGTGAATAAACCCATCCCTGAATAGAGTCTGGCCAGAAATATGACATTATTTCCACATATTCCAGGTACTTGCTAGTATATGAAAACCTCAACAGACTATGCTACCTGAATACTTATCATTTAGGAGTACAGACGGTGAAATGGGATTTAGGACCCTGCCGCACAGCATCCGTTGGTTAATTTCTCTCTTTAAGTGAAATTTAGCTCAGAGGGATGGTTAGTGACTATACTAATTCAGAGCTTTCTCTGCCCTCCTCACTCTCTGGTGCTTTCTGTTCTGTCAGTGTATGTCCAGATATATCAGAACTTTCTTAATCTAATTCTTATCTTGCTATGCATATATTTTTTCTTCTTCTGGGGGATGGGAAAGTGAAGGTGGCTGGTGGTGTTATCTGAAACTTTGCATTTGTTGCCATGCTTTTCTAAATGTTGGCAATATGCTTTTAGTTTAGGCTTTTGGTTTGATTTTCGTGTTTGTTCTTCAGAAATATTTAGTGTCGTGTAACATAGTAACCAGCAGTTTATAAAATAATTACAATGTAATTATAGTTTTTCATACTTTATTTCAGAGTTACTTTGCCTTTTTTACTTTTTTATACACTTGTGTTAATATCTAGGTCTCTTACAATAGGAAATTAGAGGAAAAATAGGTAACTGACAGTTTGGGATAGTAGGAAACTAATTTTTGAGGCTAATTTAGAAGTTCATTAATAGTTAATAAAAACCATATAAGTAACATATTAAACATCTGACCTTTGAGTAAGCATATTCAGGCTTGTTACCTAGTTTTTATAAGCAGAGATTTCAAATTCTACACATAAATCATTCAGTTTTTGCTATTGTTAAGATACTGGTAGAATAATAATAATTAATGTTTATTGAGCATTTACTGTATATCAAGTACCAGGTCAAATGCTTTACCTGCTGTTAATTCTAATAAAAGTTCTGTGAGTTGATGTGCTTATGCTGATTTTGCTGAGAGAACTTGAACCCACGGCTCAGGCTCCCTTGCTTCTATTTTCCTTACTGTGCTGTTTTGTTCTGAAATTAGAATTATATATCTTGCTTATCTTCATAAAGAATAATAATGCCTCCCCCCTGTAAATTGTGAAGGTTGATTTTGAATTGACAATTGTGAGGTATCAGTTCTCTCTTTAAATTGACTTTATATTAGGGAGATTTTTTATTGATTATTAACTTTAAAACTAATGATTTAGAAAGTGATTCAAGAATAGATTTTCCGTCTCAGTGCCTGTAGCTCAGTAGTTAGGGTGCCAGCCACATACACTGAGGCTGGTGAATTTGAGCACTGGCTGGGCCTGCTAAACAACAATGACAACTGCAACAAAAATAATAGCAGGGCGTTGTGGCGGGTGCCTGTAGTCGCAGCTACTGGGGAGGCTGAGGCAAAAGACTTGCTTAAGCCCAAGAGTTTGAGGTTGCTGTGAGCTATGACTGCATAGCACTCTACTGAGGGTGACATAGTGAGACTTTGTCTCAAAAAA
>CAUYTI010032023.1:0-18750 GCA_963575145.1 Galago senegalensis | reverse complement strand
CTGTAGTCCCAGCTACTTGGGAGGCTGAGGCAGGAGACTCGCTTGAGCCCAGGAGTTGGAGGTTGCTGTGAGCTGTGAGGCCATGGCACTCTACCCAGGAGGATAGCTTGAGGCTCTGTCTCAAAAAAAAAAAAAAAGTGTTATGATCATTGAATTTCATTTTTTAGTCTGTTGAGATGACTAGTTAGCTTAATTGATTTTCATATGTTCAGTTACATTCCTGAGGTAATCTCTCTTGGTAAAGGTATATAATTTTATTTGCTGATTTCTATGTGCTAGTATTTTTTCGAGGATTTTTCCATTTATAGTAATAAGAGATATAGTTTCTTGTGCTGTCATCTTTGGTTTTAGTGCAGGGTAATGCTGGCCTTATACAATAAGTTAGAAATTATTTCTTCTTATTCTTTTTATTGGAAGAATTTGTGAAGACTTTTGGGGGTTTTGGGTTCTTTTGGGGTTTTTTTTTTTTTTGAGACTGAGTCTTACTTTGTCGCCCTTGATAGAGTGCTGTAGCATCATAGCTCACATCAGCCTCATACTCTTAGGCTCAAGCAATTCTCTTGCCTCAGACTCTCAAGTAGCTAGGACTACAGGTGCCCAACTAGTTTTAGAGCCGGGATCTCACTCTGGCTGAGGCTGGTTTCGAACCTGTGAGCTCAGGCAATCCATCCACCTTGGCCTCCCAGAGTGCTAGGATTATAGGCGTTGAGCCACCACACCAGCCAAGAGTTGGTATTACTTCTTTAAATGTTTGGTAGCATTCAGTGATAAAGCCTTCTGGACCTGGATTCTTCTTTGTAGGTAGTTTTTTAATTTTTCTTGTTTTTAATTTCTATTCCTTTTTGAGACACAATCTCATTCTGTTACCTAGGTGAGCATGCTGTGGCATCAGCGTAGCTCACAGCATCCTCAAATCCCTGGGATCAAGAAATCCATCTGCCTCAGCCTCCCCAAGTAGCTGGAACTACAGATATCTTCCACAATGCCTGGCTAATTTTTCTATTTTTTTGTCATATATTTGTTAGCCATTTGTCTGTCTTATTCAGAGAAGGTTCTCTTTGTGTCTCTTGCCCAGTGATAGATGGGATTGTTGCTCCTTTTTGTTGATTGAGTTCTCTGGAGATTCTAGTTATCACAGTATCTTTTCCCATTCTGAAGATTGTCTATTTGTTTTAATTGTGTCTTTAGCTGTGCAGAAGCTTTTCAGCTTATTTTTGTTGTGGTGGTTGCCACAGAAGTCTTCTTCATAAAATCTTTCCCCAGACCAACATCCTTAAGAGTTTTCCCCACATTTTCTTCCAGGTTTTTTTTTTTTAAATAATTTCATATTTTAGTTCAGTCTTTTATCTACCTTTTTTGTTTTTGAGTCTCAAGCTGTAGCCCTGGGTGAATGCCGTGGTGTCATAGCTCACAGCAACCTCAAACTCTTGGGCTTAAGCAATTCTCTTGCCTCAGCCTCCCGAGTAACTGGGACTACAGGTGCCCGCCATAATGCCTGGCTATTTCTTTTGGTTATAGTTGTCATTGTTGTTTGGTGGGCCGGGGCTGGATTCAAACCCACCAGCTCCAGTGTATGTGGCTGGCACCCTAGCCGCTTGAGCTATAGACACCGAGCCAATTTTTCTCTTCTTTTTTTTTTTTTTTTTTTTTTTTTTGCAGTTTTTGGCCCGGGCTGGGTTTGAACCCACCACCTCCAGCAGATGGGGCCAGTGCCCTACTCCTTTGAGTCACAGGTGCCTCCCCAGTTTTTCTATTTTTAATAGAGATGGGCTGTTGCTCTTGCTCAAGCTGGTCTCAAATTCCTAAGCTCAAGCAGTCCTTCTGCCTAGCCTGAGTTATTTTTAATGGCTGGTTTAGTCTTTTCATTTGTCAAAGTCTGTTCAGATTTTGTGTGTCTTCTTGGGTAGTCTGTGTCTTTCTAGGGATTTATCTATTTCATCTGTGTTATCTAATTTGTTGACATCTATTTGTTCATAGTATTTCTTTGTATTTTCTTTCTGTAAAGTTGTTAATTATGGCCCCTCTTTCATTTCTTTCTTCTTCTTTTTTTTTTATTTTTTTTTTTTTAATTGAGACAGAGTTTCACTTTGTCGCCCTGGGACTACAGGCGCCCACCACAATGACCAGCTATTTTTTTGTTGCAGTTGTCATTGTTGTTTGACAGGCCCAGGCTGGGTTCAAACCCACCAGCCTGGGTGTATGTGGATGGCGCCCTACCCACTGGGCTATGGGCGCCTCCCCCCTCTTTCATTTCTGATTCTAGTAATTTGAATCTTCTTTCTTCTTAGTTAGTCTAGGTATAAGTTGAGAATTTTGACTCTCTTTTTCTTGTGGTTTTATTGATTTTTCTCTTTTTTCAACTCTCAATTTTATTAACTTCTCTAATTATTAGATTAGAAGATTATCTAATAGTAATCTAATCAATAAAGATTATTCTACTTTAATCTTTATTGTTTCCTTCTTTCTTTCTGTTTCTTTTAGTTTGCTATTTTTCCACTGTGTTATGGTGGATATTGATTTGAGTTCTTTCTTCTTTTCTACTGTAGGCGTTTATAGTTAATAGTTTCCTTTTTAGCACTATTTTAGTTGCATCCCATAAGCTTTGGTATGTTGTATATTTATTTTTGTTTGTCTCAGACTATATTCTGATTTCTCTCTTGATTTCTTCTTTGACTTACTGGTTATTCAGGAGTATGTTGTTTGATGTTTCACATATTTGTGGATTTCCCCAATTTTTTCCTACTATTTCTAATTTCGTTCCAGTTTGATAAGATTAATAGGACCTCATTAAAATAAAATATTTTCAGTGATTTTTTTCCCCATTGTGTTTTAGATTGTTGTTATAATGAGAGGATTGCCTGGCAGTGGGAAGACACATGTTGCAAAACTTATTCGAGTGAGTATGGGAAAGCCAAAAGACCAGTTGTTTGTGTTAGCCCCTTGCCTTCTTAGTAAACAGCATGATATTGATGGTAGTATCTTCCATTCAATCCATTACAGTTATCCCATGTAGTAGATGTTGTCATATACATCTTATTCTCCTTACATTTTTGCCTCTGTTGATTTGAAACCCTCAGAAAATTACATATTAGTTAGCCACAAGAGGGAAGTTTGGTGTGAAAATTCATTAGTTTATTCCATAAACTCTTTTTAACTTTCTTGATTATATGATTCTTAGGATAAGGAGGTAGAATTTGGAGGCCCTGCACCCAGAGTTCTAAGCTTGGATGATTACTTCATCACTGAAGTGGAAAAAGAAGAAAAAGATCCAGATTCTGGAAAGAAAGTGAAAAAGAAGGTACAATAATCTTCTTAGATTATATTCTGATTAATTAATAGTATTTAAAGGAAAACATGTTCAGAGAGAGATAAATTTTTTGAAGACAAAGACTTCTCTCTTTTGTGAACACAAATTTTAGTACTTAAATGTGTAGAAAAGTCATCTCTATCCAAATGCTAACCAGGAAAAAGGTTTAGGATGATTCTTTGCTTTTACTAATTCCAGATCTTTTGGGGGGGACCTTAGGTAATGGAATATGAATATGAAGCTGAGATGGAGGAGACTTACCGCACCAGCATGTTCAAAACTTTCAAAAAGACTCTGGATGATGGCTTTTTCCCTTTCATCATTCTGGATGCCATCAATGACAGAGTCAGACATTTTGACCAGTTTTGGAGTGCAGCAAAAACCAAGGGATTTGAGGTACAGATTGAAAAGAACTTCAGAGCACTTTATGTTGTCATGTAAATGTTATATTTCTTTGCCTAATTATTATTCATTCTTGCTTAGGTGTATTTGGCTGAAATGAGTGCAGATAACCAGACCTGTGGCAAGAGAAATATTCATGGAAGAAAGCTTAAAGAAATAAATAAGGTGATTTTCAGAAACAGAATAGATGTTTCAGTCAGCAAGGGACTGCATGTAAGACATTGGTCCCATGAGGTTATATAGAACTGTATTTTTAGTGTACCTTTCTGTGTTTAGTATGCACATGTACTTACCATGATTTTGTAATTGCCTATACTATTCAGTACAGTAACATGCTGTGCAAGGTGTAGGCTATATTTGTGTAGATTTGTGTAAGTACAGTCAATAACGAAAACATTTCTCAGGACACGTCCCAACTGTGAAGTGATGTATGATTGTACTCTAAACTTCAGTTTGTTTGTATCAAGACTATAGTTTAGAAGCTCTTATTTGTCCCATTTTCTTTCATAAAATCTTCTCTGCCTGCTTTAGTAAATATTTCTTTTCATATGTATAGAAGTAAAAGAGGTGTTCTAGCTCTTCCTGGAACTGGTCTGTTAGTCTTCACAGTTTTAACTAAATTTGTCTTGGATGTCTACTTGGTCTTTGCGTGGTTTCCAGAGATAATTCGGCTTTCTGCATGTCTCAATAGATGGCTGATCACTGGGAAACCGCACCTCGTCACATGATGCGTTTAGACATTCGTTCTTTGCTGCAAGATGCTGCTATTGAAGAGGTGAGTGTCCTTTACCTTGAATGCAACAGAAAGTAACATTTTTTTTCACCTTTTTATTTTGAAAATTTTATTTTTTGATAGAGATAAGGATCTTGCTTGGTTGCCCAATAGATTGGTCTAGAAAAACTCCTGGTCTCAAGCAATGCCCCTACCTTGGCCTCTCAAAGTGTTGGGATTACAGGCGTAAACCACTGTGCCCAGTTAATTTGAAAAATTTTAAACCTACCAGAAAAGTTGCATAAATAGTATAAAAACACCTGTACACCTTTCATAGAGGTTGACCTCTTACTAATATTTTGCCACATTTTTTTGTATGCAGATATATACTTGTTATTATTAGTGTTGTCACTATTACTGTGGAACCATTTGAGAGTTAAGCTGCAGACCTCATAATCCTTTACCATTATGCTTCCATAGGTATCTCCTTAGAACAAAGACATTATGTTATAAAACAGGTTAATTATTAAATTCAGAAAAATTTAACAATGATACAATACTATATTGTTATGTAAATTTCCTGAATTAAACTTCTTTAATAATGTCATATATAGTTTATATTCAAATTTTATTAGTTGGCCTTATAATGTACTTTGTAGCAACTTTTTAAAATCCTAGATCCAATCCTTTAATGTAAAAAAAATAGTTTCTCAAAAAAAAAGTAGTTTCTCAGCCTTGTCATTGTCACAGAAGAAAAAGAGTATAAGCCTGTTTTGCAGAATGCCTCTCAATTCGGGTTTGTTTGTTTCCACATGCTTAGAATTAGGTTTAATATTAGTGGGAATGCTACACTTGGCCTTTGTCAAAGATTTTAAAATCTTTAAAAATTTTGAATCCATAGGCATTCAAAACTAGGCACTCTATTTAGAACAGAATATTACATTTAACTTTATAGGGAATTATAAAGATGGCTATCCCAGGAAAATTAAAAGTAGGAATATCATTCTTTTATCAGTTCTATCTCAAAATGTAAGATATTAACATTACTTTGTATGTAACAGTGAACCTGTCTTGCTTGCTTTTACCAGATCTCAAATGACAGAGTCAGCATTTTCCTAAATGTTAACTCAGTCATCTTATTTTTTAAATGGTTATTGGCACGATATAGGTAGAGATGGAAGATTTTGATGCAAATATTGAAGAACAGAAGGAAGAAAAGAAAGATGCAGAGGAAGAGGAAAGCGAACTGGTAGGAGACAGACCAACCACTTTGAACAGTGTCTCTTAAATTTTAAGGAAGGTTTAAATTCAGATCTGTGATTAGATTTCTTCTATTGATACACACTTTTAATGATAAAAGTTTCCATAATCATCCTCAAGGAGACTTTTGGGTACTCTTTATTTTTCTCCAGAACCATCCCCACCAAAAAAATCTACTGTGTTCTTAAAAGAAAATCTTAACAAAGCACTAAGAAATTTACCTTTGTACTTGCTCATCTTATTTATGGGTGGTTTTAGGGGAGTATCTTTTTAAGAAAAGTAATTACATATGAAAGGGCATTCTTACATTCCAGCAGATATGTGGTACAGCCTACCCAACATATGCATAATTGTCTCTTCGTGGCTGGCTACATGATCTCAAAATTTCAGTTTCTGTCAACTGAGGCAGAAGAACTTAGTGAATGAGGAAGCAAAAGGTTGCCACTGGCTGCTGAATTTGTTCTTTTGTATTTTATGCTAAGTGATGGGGAAAAATAATATGACTGTGTAGGCTATAGATTTTGCTTAGACTGATTAGAGGCTTACATAGTTGAGTTCAAAGTTCATGTGTACCTAATGTGTAAATGCTTTTGATCACACCTCTGTAGAGATGTTTGCTTTACCCTGTCACTCATGAATATGCGACCAATAGAGCTATGTTGACTTTTCAGTGTTTGCCGATGAGATACAGAAATTAGCAAAGCCTTGGAATAATGTTGTTTTTTAAATCCAAAATACTTGGTTTATTTAATACTTCAGCCCTTGCTAAAGTTGCTTCTCATATTCTTCTGAAAATGTACAAAGTTGGAACCCTGATTTCTATCCCTTAGACTATACAGAGTCTCCAAGGAGTGGTCCCTTCAAACCTATCTGTAATATAGAGGATTCTTGATAGAAACTGTGTTTATATAAAGATGGTGTTATTCTCTACATTCCTAGATTTCAAATGTGGATTAAAAAATAAGTTTCAAAGTTGATGGCATTTGAGTCTCAGTATGTTTTTTTTTTTTTAACAAAACCTTTTTTTCTTAAGTTCTATTTTGACATACATAATTTTAAATGTAGGTAGGAAATTCATTGAAGGTCCATACTGTTCTGGAATATGGCCAAAGACCTCTTTAGCTATTTGGAGCATGCATACTAGAAAGTGATCATGTGAGAAGTCTACGATGTTTTAGCTTTCTGAAGCTCCGTCTTTCTTTTGTGGAGATTTCAGTTCAGGATATGGTTCATAACATCTGACTTGGCTTAGGTGTAGATCAAAACTTGGAACTTTTAATTGAATGTAATATTATTTTTCAAAATGAAAAAGTGTAATATACCATATTTTTGCATCAGACATGTCAAGGAAACCTTAGAAATCTACCCTACCAGGCTATTTCCAAGGGGCATACTATTTCAGGCAGTGGGAGGATGTATAATTTGAAAATCACAGGATGGTTCCAGCAGGGGAAATTAATATACTTGTTTGCTTAACTTTATGTTAAAGAACTTCTCTTAACCCATTCAAAAGTGCAAAATCCAGATCTTCTACTATTGGAGTCTATACCAAGAGTAAAAGATTCTTGGAGAATATTAACCAAAGGGTTAAGAGCAAGTCTCAAGTGATTCAGACCATTTTAATAGAATTCTCAGTTAACTCTTCATTTTCTACACTGTACTGATGAATACAACTGGGTGAATTCTAAACTTTTATTGATTAAGAGGATCCTTTTGGGGGGATCATTGGTATGATAATTTGTCTTCTTTAGTGTTTTCATAAACCTATTAGATAAGATTCCGAGTGTATAAATAAATTATCCCAGTGATGCTTAAAGTTTTCAGATGATTTTTGAGATATATCTTGTACACATTTCTTTACTACTTAACTTTCAGCACCATTACTTCAGCATAGCTTTGTCTTGATATGTTCTAAAAATGTATTTGGGGAAAAAATGATATAATTTAGAACCTGAAATACTACATAGTAGGTTGAAATTGAATTATTAGTTCTGGCTTAAAGACTAGAAATACATAAAACCCATAGGTTTCCTGGAATAATGTTATGCTCTAATAAACTCACAGAGACTATTGTCATGAAATTTTCAACATGCTTTCTGACTACGAGTGTGTCAGTCCGTTCTATAAACTTGAACATTCCCAATAATAGATATGTTGAGTCATTAAAGAAGATGCTGACACTTTTGATGAATCTATCCTATTTATTAGGTCCTAATGTTAATGTTTCTGTATGTTAGGGTCTAATAAAAAACAGAATCAAACTGAAGAAAAAAGGCAATCATAAATCACATGGAAAAGCCTGTACTTACTAGGTGAATAAATGGAGAGGATTATTATATAGCTCAATAGAGCACATTAGGAAATTTAAAAATCTTGGGGGAGTTTCAGCCACCTAGTTATCTTATGAAGATTTTATAAGATGTAAGTTGCAAGTGGAAATTTCTAATTTTTCATGCAATAGGAAAGTATAATTTTAAATGACATCAGAAATAATAATCTAATTTCCACCTGATGAAAGAGAAATGCTCTGAAATTGATTCAATAAAATTAGACTTTGTATGCTTTAACTGGTAAATGGATTGAGTCGTTTTGAAATAAGGTTGAACTTCATAGTTGGGTAATTAAGTTCAGAGATACCAATTCTCCTGTCTTTCAAGTACTTAAAATTATAGGGAAATAATAGAGTAACTGTCTTGAAGAACACATTTTAGACCTCATAACACTTGGGAATAGCAGTTGTATTTAGAAAATAACCTCACTAGTATTACAAGTTCTCTCATACTCTTATTGCTATTAATAGTAGCATAGTAACTACCTGTACATTCTTATCATATTTGCTGTATAGCTGATGTTCAAACTACAACTGTGAAATCTTGAAATGTAGCTACTTCATAGCGCCTTCATGATACTATTCTGAAAGTGACTACTCTGAAATCTGGACAGTGAAGTTTGGTGAATTCAGTCATTTAGTTTCCCAAAAAATAATAAGATTGTGTTTCCTCTAAGGATATATTCACAACTATTGAGTGGAAACTGAATCCATTCCCAGTTTTAATGCTTTTCCAGTTCAAAAGTGATATGCATGTATGTGTCTCTTTCTAACCCTTCGAGCTTCTCTCTGTGTACGATTTAGGGTTACATTCCGAAAAGCAAATGGGAGATGGACACATCTGAGGCAAAGCTAGGTGGGTATTTCCTTTTTCCTGTTTTTATATGTGATACCTGATGGTAATGATCATAGATCGTTCTGCTGTAAGAGGAAGAAATTTCCCAAAGCTTCTACTTAAAGATTTCTGCCTACCTTACATCCTCCAGCCTATTTTGCTACCTGTTGGTTCTTAAGGCAGATTGAAAAGAAGAATATTTTAAAAGAACTGCCTTTAGTATCTATCATTTAAAGTTTTTAGAGTAAAGAGATATATTGTATAAATTTAGTAACAAAATACTGTCACTTAAAAAATAATCTATTTTTTTATATTAATCAGAAATGTTGGTGCTGATGAGATTTCTTTTTTAAAAGAATATATAACTACAGTCCAAAGTTTAGCCTGATTTATGAGTACTTTGGATAATAATAATACATATATAGAAGTCTAAAATTAATTAAAAAGCAATTTTTTCCTTGTGTAATAAATTAGAATTTCTAGGTAGAGGGAAGTAGATATGTAATTCTGGTTATTGGAGGTGTTTTCTTTGATAAGATTCAACTTGTCCTTAGTGCTAATTACAAGGTAAACCAGTTAAAATAATTTGAAGCTGCTTAATGTGAGGTTATCTGTCCAACAAAACAAACATACCTAATGAATGGATTCTTTTAGTATTTTGTGATAACTGCAAAATTTTTAAAATTTTTTTTTACTTCCCTTAACATGTTGATTAAGATGAACTAAGAACAGTCTAAGAAAATGTGCTAAGGAGTTGTTGAGAGGATCAGCCTCACTGATACATGAAGTATGACTGTCATTCTTTGTTTTTCTTCCTGGTATCATGCTATTACTCCAAAACTGAAGTAACCATCTAAATATCTTAAATCTATATAGAACAAGTTTGAGTCATTTAATTCTTTCTCTGCTTGGGATGTATTTCTTAGATCATTATTAGAGTATATTTTAGACACAGTTACATTATGCCTTTTCCTTTGCCCAACTAGTTGTAGTGGTTTTTGTTGACTAGCTCCTATGTTGAAAGATAGTTCTACAAACTTTTATTTTTATTATTTTATTAGGATAGGTGCTTTGTTGTCAAGTCTAAAATTCTTTTTGAGCGTATGCCATGTAAAAATTGTATGTGGTTTCTGACATATTCTTCTACTAGTCTTCCCTCTGTGGGAAATCTTAATAATAATCAACTATCTTTTTCCCTAGATCTTTAAAGCACTTAGGTGTTTAAATGAAACTAAATATTTAGGAACATAATAACAAACTACTTTTTTATAATGATGCTTTAGTTCTGCTTATTTTGACATTAGATTAACTCTATTTGAAGTTCTATACATTTAAAATAATCCATAAGATGCTAAGATCATTTCTCTCTCTGGTTCTCTGAATATTGATTATCTTTTTGGAGCAAAGAGAGAATATAAATAAATAGTCAAGGAGATTATACAAGTGGTCAATATTTTAGCAAAGCATCTAATCTTCAAAGGCTTTATGTAATATATGATCTGTGGTAATGCATTTTTAAACTCGAGCCAGTCCATTTTCTACTTTCCTTTCTAGTTTCTGAAGAGAGAAGAAAATGGAATTTAATTATGCTGATTATTCAAGAAAATGTGACATTAATCTTGGCATTTCTTGGAATTTCCCAAAAAAGTCCTGGCGTATCTACCATTTGCTTCTCAGAAAATACATTTTACACAAGTTTAGTCAATATTAAAGACAGAATATCAGGCAATGAATTCTAGAAATAGATTTCTTTTTTTTTTAGAGACAGACTCTCATTCTGTCACCCGCAGTAGAGTGCTGTGATGTCACAGCTCACAGCAACCTCCTGGAACTCCTAGGCTTAGGTGATTCTCTTGCCTCAGCCTCCTGAGTAGCTAGGACTACAAGTGTCCACCACAGTGTCCAGCTATTTTTTGTTGCAGTTGACCAGGGCTGAGTTTGAACCCACCACCCTTGGTATATGGGGCTGGCGCCCTACTCACTGAGCCACAGGTTCAGAAATAGATTTCCTAATAAATCATTTTAGTTAAAGGCACTGAAGATCTGGTAATGCTTCTAAAAAATAAATTTTACTGTGTTTGCAGTTGGGTTTTTGTTTGTTTTTAGTAGGAGTGACAGTGATAATTGTATATAAGGGCTTGTACCTTGTACCACTGTATTATCTTGAGAGCTAATCCAGTGATGGAGGAAGGCAAATTGAGTGTGAGCATTAGTAAAAGTGCTTACTTCTTTGGTTGGTCCATTGAGCCAACTGAGAAGATTCTTCTCTAAAACGTGAGGATTTGTGTCTCAGAAATTGCCTCATCATAACAAATTTAGCATATTTGATTACCATGTGCAATTAATTTTTCTGAGTGTTTTACCAACATTCTTAAATTGTTCTTGGTAACACAGTTATGCTGGGTGGAAATGTATTAATCTTTAGCAAGTGTCACACATTGAGCCAGAAAGAGATAAATCTGAAAATAACAACTCATTTTGGTTCAAAATGAGTCTGCCATGAGGAAGAGAATACTTACCTATCGTCCTTTAAGCAGCTTGTTAGATCTCATTGCAGATTCTTGATCTGTGCTCATTAAATATAGCATATAATTCAGCCTTTCAATGTTACATTGGAAGTGGTATGATTTTAGGACAGGTCTGAGCTATCTATCTGGCATGGGTATCATGGAGTTGTTGAAGGCTGCCTATGGCCCACCTGCAGTCCCACCTGACTAGCTCCTTCCCCACAAGGACATAGGCCCCTTAATGCAAAGGTAGCTATTATATGCCCTATCAGGTACTGGGATTCAGCATTGAAGCTACTTAAATTCCAATGACATGATTTTAGTTTTTCAGACTATGAGAACTAGAATATTTAAGACTATTACCATCCTATGGGTTTCTCCCTATAAAGTACTTTTGCTTTTCTCATAACAGTGTCATTTGTCTGTACTTAGGAGTTACTGTATATTGGCCTTCTACATGTCACACAGACTTAATCTCTTCATAGTTGGAATGTAATAATATAGGCACATAACTCTTGTTTGTTCACCTTTAACATATTTTCAGAAATACCATTTATATCTAGAAAATACATTGATGTATCTAAAGAATTCTGCTGTTGTGCTATAATAATATATACTGTCACAATGATTTGGTAGAGTTCTGTGACTTGCCAAGTTGGATTTAAAACTCATCTTAAAACTTCTTCTTTTTAAATCTGAAAATCATCAGTGTGAGTGTATTTGACACCAGTCTTTCTTTTGTAATTAACACCCAGATTTCTCTTCCCTCATCTTATGCCATCCATCTGTGTGTTTGGTTTCCAGTATGCCATGTGGAAGAGGTGTGAGCCTTTCTTCAGCCCAGCAAGGAAACTTTAAACATGTTTGCACAATAAAATAGCAAATTAAACATTTCAATCAAGGGTACAAATGTATTTCTATCTCAGAATAGAAATACATGCTCTTCTGAAATCTCATGTTGCAACTCCTGATCTATAACTCCTATCATATACCCAGGGTATGAGGAAAGGGTTTTGCAGTTTTCACACTACCTTTCTACATTACTGCCTGGCCATACTCTATTCTTTGAACTAAAACATGAAACTTTTCCTTTGAAGTATGTTAATGTCAAAGTTGGTTGTATTGAGTTTGGAAATCCTTTGAGGTTTATTTAATAAATGTGTTGGGGCTTCCTACTCTTCTGGTAATACCATACATTGTTGAACTGAGAATAGTTTATGGTTTGTGAGACTTATTAGTTTTCTAATACCATATCCTGTGTCCCTGTGGAGTTAACGGGTCACTTCTTTAAGATTACGTATAATATGGCCTATCATGTACACGTAGGTAGAGCTGTTTGGTACAGCATGTGATTTATAGAAGAGATAAGAAGATTGGATCTATTCAACCCATCCATGTTACAGTTTTGCCAAAATGGGATAATATTTTCATGAGTTTTATAAAGTATTGTAGTTTGCCTTAATGATTTTTCAATGATAATTGCTTTTATGGGGAAGGGGTTTAGGAACTAAAAGCTTTGTGAAATATGCAAAATGTTACTGGTTTCTAAAGCTTGTACAGTTAGTTTGTGTGTGAAACTTTTATATTTGAAGCACGCATAAGCTCACCCTCCTTTGTCACTGTTTTCATTGCACTTTTCTTTTCATATAAAGCTCTCTCCAACTCGGTGTCTAAAAGATTGCTATCATATGCACTTTGCACACTTTATGGAGTTTAATGAAGTGTGGTTATCATGTGTTTCTGAAGTTTTTAGGCTTTCTTTTATTGGCCTGCTTATTACCAGTTTCTTTATATAACTTCTTAATGTTGGAAGTTCTTAAGAAGTCATAAGATGATTCTAAAGTTTAATACTTGAATGTAGCTAAGAATGTATTTAAATCATAATATTCCACATGTGGTATTCAAAATCAGTATTAACCAATAAAAAAGACTCAACACATTTTCATTGCATGTTCTTCTTTAAGACCTAAACTCATATTTTATAATTTCTGAATTCCCAGTTCCTATTCATTTAATTTTGAGCCCTTAGGAAGCTTAACCCTCTCAGATTTAGGGTGCAGGAATAATCATCAGATCTAGTCTCTTTGGATGGACTAGCCCTTACTATCAGAATGGTTGATAGCACTTATCTCATAGTATAACCAAAGAAAGTAGTGATGTCATGCAGTCAACTTATTCATAAATATGAACTCATGGTGAATGCTCTCACAGTGGCCAAAATCCAAAAAAATCAACCAAACGGGGGGGGGGCGCTCTGTTAATATAAAACCTTCTTAAGCGTTAGTTTGCCTCATTAAGTTCTAGGTACTACCTGCTTTTTATATGACACAGTATCACACATGATTACAGATCAAATTGATGGTGTTAATATTGTGTTAGGGGAAGAAAAGAGAATGAAAGACACTGTCCAGAAAAACCCAACTTTGCATTTTCCTCAGAACATAAGAGCTGTGGAGGGTGGGAAGACAAAGAAGCCAGGAGACAAGTGCCTTTTCTTACTTTGCCCATATTTAATACTTAACCAACATTGTAATGTAACAACTGCCAGAATGAATACCAAAGAATGGAAATTACACAGAACTTGGTATTATCTCAGCCAAGAAGATAGTTTGGATCTGCAAGTGATGCTGCATTCAAAAATGTGGATGTGCCCTCTGACAGTGTTCCAGCCTTCTTTTCCCTTGTTTGTGTGTTGTATGCGAACTCACACTCTTCCTTAATGCCACGGCTCTGTGTTTGTCCTTCAGACAAGTTGGATGGCTTGAGGACGGGTACTAAAAGGAAACGTGACTGGGAGGCGATTGCCAGCAGAATGGAGGATTATCTTCAACTCCCTGATGATTATGATACTCGTGCTTCTGAGCCTGGGAAAAAGAGGGTAAGAGACTATGTCAGTAACTGCCACATATGAAGGGCCCATTAAGCCATCTGGTTTTAGAAAGTTGTAGCCAGATAATCTCACATGTGCTACTTTTTAGAGCAATTTAGTTTATACTATATTGCATCACACATTCAAAGAAGGAGTTAGACCTTATAAAATTATGAGATAAAAATGTACAGGTAACTTTAAAAATGTAGAACAGAACCTCTCAAGGCTAGCATGGTGTCAGCCTTAAAGGAGTTGACACTTGTGCCACTTTGTCATGGGGTAAAAGAGCCAGGTAGAGTAGGGTGTTAAAGAAAATCTGTCGGACTTTTTAGTGGCTCCTTCCTAATGCTGTGGCACTTTAATATAGTTCCTGTGGGTCGCAACCCACTGGTTCAGAACCACTGGCACAGAGGGTCTAAGCTTAGACAGAATGAAGGGTGACTCCTTGGGATCTGGCCATGACTATCCCATTAGTACTCCATTTAGGTGGTACCATTTACTGAGACAAAGAAAACTGGCAGAGTGATAAGTTTGAGGGTAAAAAAAAATCAGAAGTTCAGTAAGGGACCATAATCTAATTGAAGATGTCAGATTGACTGCTGGATATACAAGTCTGAAATTTCATGGGGGGCTTGGCACCTGTGGCTCAAGTGGCTAAGGTGCCAGCCACATACACCTAAGGTGGCGGGTTCGAATCCAGCCCGGGCCCGCCAAACAACAATGATGGCTGCAACCAAAAAATAGCCAGGCATTGTGGTAGGCACCTGTGTCCCAGCTACTTGGGAGGCTAAGGCAAGAGACTTGCTTGAGCCCAGGAGTTGGAGGTTGCTATGACCTATGATGCCATGGCACTCTACCCAGGGGGATAGCTTGAGGCTCTGTCTCACAAAAAAAAAAAAAAAAAGGTATTTAAAACCTTGAGACTGAATTATCTTGCCTAGAGTAAGTATAAAGGAAAAGATAATAGGATCCAGGGCTCTAAAATTTAGAAGTTCAAAAAGGTGTTTAAATAATAAAAGAGTAGTTAATCTTTAAATGATGCAATAAGGACAAGTAAGTTGGGAAGAGGGAGATGGCCATTGGATTTGGCAATATGGATGTCATCCATGATTGTAGTTTTCTTTTTTTGTTTTGTTTGTTTTTTTTGTTTTGGCTGGGGCTGGGTTTGAACCCGCCACCTCTAGCATATGGAGCTGGCACCCTACCCCTTTGAGCCACAGGTGCTGCTCAATTGTATTTTTCTTAGATGAGGGGTAACGGGCTGTGAAGTAGATTAAAGAGTAAGCAGAAATAAAGAAGCACAGAATAGAAAATGTAGGCAACTTTTTGAAGTTTTGCTAGGAAAGGGAGCAGAAAAATGAGGCCAGAACATTGGATGAGCTTTCTACATAGATGGCAAATTCAGTAAAAGGGATAGATATGCATATTCTTTAAAACAAAGTAACAAAACAAAGGGGTCATATATGTATTGTTCTGCATAAGCTTTTTGCACCTAGTCCATCTTGATCTTTCTGTGTAAGTCTATATAGATGTATTGTGCTTTTCAAAGGGCTACCTAGTATGCTATTGTTTGATTGTACAATGAGTCATTCACTCAGTCCTTTATTGATGGATGCTATGCTCTTTTCATTTTATTGCTACTACAGATACTACAGTGAAAGAAAGTTGTGGTGCTTATGTCTTGGCATCTCTTTTTGAGACAGGATTCCTGCCTGAACTAGAGTGTAGTGGTGTGATAACGGCTCACTGTATTCTCAAACTCCTGGGCTCAAGTGATCCTCCTGCCTCAGCCTCCCAAGTGGCTAAGACCATAGGCGTGCACCACCATGCCCAGCTATCTATTTTTTATGGAGACAGAGTCTCACTGTGTTGCTGATGCTGGTCTCAAACTCTTTTTTTTTTTTTTTTTTTTTTTTTGAGACAGAGTCTTACTGTCACCCTCGGTAGAGTGCTGTGGCATCACAGCAACTTCAAACTCTTGGATTTAAGCAATTCTCTTGCCTCAGCCTCCCAATTAGTTGGGACTAGAGGCGCCCACCACAGGCCTGGCTATCAAACTCCTGACCTTAAGCAGTCCTCCTGCCTTGGCCTCCCAGAGTGCCAGGATTACAGATATGAACCACGGCACCTGGCCCTCTCTTTACTAGTGGTGCTATTATCAGACTTTCTAACTTGACAGTTTGATAGGTGAAATAGGTGATATCTCATTTTTCATTTCTTTAAGGATGAGGTTGTACATTATTTCTTTATTATTTCCTTGTCTTTTTAAATGAATTTTCTCAGTGCTTGAATATTAAAAGAATATCCTATTGTAAGAAAATAAAAATGCCAGTAAAACTTTATTACATTGGATATCAGTACAAAGAATCCATCTTTCAGAGCTCTTTCAAATATTGCAGACAGTCCAAAGGCTGACTTGTCTACCTAGGTTGAGGGAGTGAGAAAGGGAGATCACACTAATGGCCTTTCATTTGTGGCCAGCCCCACCCAAAGACTACATGTATGGATACATCTTATAGCAATTGTAAGGTTGGAGCTAACAGAAGTAGAAGTAGCTCTTCCTTAGGAATAATAATAATGTGTTGTTCTGGAAACAGTGAATAATCAGAAGTGAGAAATTTTTCCTTGAGTTTATTTTTGTCAGATGACTATCACTCTCTTCAATAAGGAGTTACATCTCGTAGTTTACTTTGTTAAGTTGGGCAGCCAAAGAGAACTGAGTGGTGCACATTCTAGTTATTTAAAGTTGCTGCTCTTTAACTCCCCACCCCTACCTTAACCTTGACTTCAAATATTTTTAACTGTCAAACTACTCACCAAAATCAACACCAGAGTACAAGATCCCAAACAGGTAGCAAAGTACGTAGAATACTGTACATTCCTTTCCTGGGGCAGCTTGGTTTCTTAAATCAGCTTTTTACATATACCAGTGGGTTCCTGGGATTAACTTGCTTTGTAACAAAAGGTAGTTCTGTAGAGTTATCATATTAGAATTTTACCTAAAGGGCTAGGTTTCAATATATTATGTATTATATAATATAAAATATAAAAATTTTCACTTGCTTAGTTTGGTATAAATGGTACCTCACCTGGACTTTAATTTGCACTTCTTTGATGACTGTGTATATTTCCCTTACTTGTTTACTGAATTTATATATTTTAGAATATCTTCAGCAACAATGAATAAAATACATATGCCTCAAACCTTTGAGTGTTAGTCAAGATTTTTTTGTATTATAATAGTATTTTTTTTACAGGCAAAAACAATTTAAAAAAGTTGTAAATCTCAAGAGTACCTCTGGGACAATTAGGGACACTGACATTCAAGAAGCCATTTCTAGCTGAAATTCTCCTTATTTTTTTGATGTTTTGGCAGCCACTCATTCTTTCTACAGTGTTGAATGTTCATATATGAGGTCTGTGAATGAGTCCTTTTAAGGAGCTGGCCTCCAGTGGAAGAGTCCAGTGTGTAAATAAATAATTTTTATTGCCTTTCCATTGTCTTGCAGTTAAATAAATAAAAAGTTGTAGTGCAGCATCAGTATATATTAGAAATGTTAACAAAGTACAGTAGTTTTTAAAATATTATAATTTTTTTTTTTTTATTGTTTCACTTTGTTGCCCTGGGTACAGTGCCGTGGTGTCAAAGCTCACAGTGACCTCAAACTCCTGAGTACAGAGTTTCACTTTGTTGCCCTGGGTAGAGTGCTGTGGTGTCAAAGCTCACAGTGACCTCAAACTCCTGAGCTCAAGTGATTCACTTGCCTTAGCCTTCCAAATAGCTGGGACTACAGGTGCCCACTACAATGCCTGACAGTTTTTTTAGAGACAGGGTCTCGCTCTTCCTCAGGCTGCTCTTGAACTCATGAGCTCAAGCAGTCTACCTGCTTCATCCTCCCAGAGTGCTAGGATTAAAAGTGTGAGCCACTGCACCCGGCCCTTTTAAAAAACATTGTAATTTAACTTTGGTATTGTGGGTATTTATGGTAAAACATACTGCTCATTTAACAAATAACTATTTATTTTTTCTTCTAATCCTATATTCTTTATTTTATCTGAGTTTTAAAGACTTAGAATTTAAGCTGTGGATTTAAAAGTAGCAGAGTAATGGGCAGTGCCTGTGGCTCAGTTGGTAGGGCACTGACCCTATATACTGAGGGTGGAGGGTTTGAAGCCGGCTCTGGCCAAACTGCAACAAAAAATAGCCAGGCGTTGTGGTGGGTGCCTGTAGTTCCAGCTACTTGGGAGACTGAGGCAAGAGAATCACCTGAGCCCAGGAGTTGGAGGTTGCTGTGAGCTGTGACTCCATGGCACTCTACCCTAGGTGATAAAGTGAGACTCTTATCTCTAAAAAAAAAAAACAAAACAAAACAAAAAAACACAAAAATAGGCTTGGCACCTATAGCTCAACCGGCTAAGGCGCCAGCCACGTACACCTAAGGTGGCGGGTTCGAATCCCCAGCCTGGACCCGCCAAACAACAATGACGGCTGCAACCAAAAAATAGCCGGGCGTTGTGGCGGGCGCCTG
>CAUYTI010032021.1:0-11944 GCA_963575145.1 Galago senegalensis | reverse complement strand
TGAAAGCCATCTTATGTGTAAAATATAATTTAACAAATTCTTGTGAAAAATTTCATGACCTTTTAAACAATGACAGCAATCTACTAAAAAAAATTCACTCTAATGAGAAATATGCCAAAGAATAAAATAATACTATACATATTTTTTAATGTATTATATTTGTAAATCGTACTTATGTTGAAATTTAAAAAAATATATTACAATACTATTTTTGCATTCTATGAAAATTTTTGTTGCTCCATATAGACCAAATTTTTAATTAAGAACCACCCCCCACCCCAACCCCCTCCACCCTCCTCATCAATGGTGTCCCGCTTTACCAATGCTAAAATCTGGTCACCTTATCAAAGATGGAAACGGGCTTTAGAATAAGATGATGGCCCTCTTGGAGTTAGTCACTAGTGGGTTAGAGGCAAAACAAGGTTGTGCAGTACAGCCATGAAGGGGAGGGGTGGTGTTCCCCTGAATGGAGGGGTGTGACATTGTCCCATTGCCCTGTCCTGGTGGAGCAAGGCACTCAGGGCTGGCATGGCAATGAAGCTGGGGAGGGGGGTATTCAGTGTCTTTGCCAGGAACTACAGAGGAATGAAAGCAATGTGAAAAAATCATGAGAATAAAAGTCAAATTTGTTGGGGAGAAGGATGGGGGTGGGCTGGGAAAAATGGAGAGGAAGGAAGATGGGCTTAGGGAGGGGGTGGGCTACTCTTATCTGAGTCAATCTTAGGGAGGCTGGTGTGGGCCCCACTCCCAAGTAGGTTCAGGGAGCTGGTTTAATCTGGTTTTTATAGGCTAGTTGGGCCTGGCTCACAATTTGCATTTTATTATCAATCAATAGATCACTGACTTATGGCCTCTCTGTACTTCCCTCAGTTTTGACCTAAGAACTATTAGTGAGAAAAACCCAAAGGAATTCTGAAAGATTCTTAACTCTTCACCTGAGCTGGCCTTGTCTGGAAAGGCATCCAGGTCTGGCCCGGGCTTGGCTCCAGGCTGTGTAGCTGTTAGAGGGGCCTGGGCTGGGGGACACAGAACTGATGGACTTGTGTCTCTTTTGTTTGGCTTGGTCTTTCTGGTGGACTCTCATGTTACTGAGCCCTGTCCCCTCAGAGGACACTGGAAAAGGGACAAGGTTAGACAAGGGGCATTACAGAAGAGCCATGTGTTGGTGTGGCTATGACTGCCACCATAACATGCTTGTGATCTTCCCTGTAGCTGTGTCTCCCCACCTGGCAGCAACGTATGTGCCCCTTTCTCTCCTTCAATCACAGACTCCCAGGGAGGGTGTGTGGGGGGGACTATGCACTTGGGCCACAAGCTCTTACCTAGAGGACAAATGTCTAGTGGAGTATTTGACCCGCTGTAGGGATTCAACAGACGGATGATAAATAAAAGAATATTTTTAGTCACAGAGCTTGTTAGGCAAGAGCTGATGCCAGCCCCTAGCACAGGGAGCAGGTGAAACAGGGTGTGATCTATTGAAGCATGAGGGTGAGGAATGTGGGGTCCATGTGCTGAGTGGTTTGCAAGTGCCTTGGCCACTGGAGACACCCTTTCTGTTAGAGTAGGGGGAGGCTTTCTCCATGAGTTATGTCAGGAGCCACTTCTTTAGGCCTTTTACACTGCTGTGGGACTGTAAACTAATACAACCTTTTGGGAAGAAGTATAGAGAAACCCCAAAGAACTCAAGCTAGACCTCCCATTTGATCCTGTCCATTAATGGACATCTATCCAGAAGGAAAAAAAAAACCTTTTTATCGTAAGGACACTTGCACTAGACTGTTTATCACAGCTCAATTTACAATTGTCAAAATGTGGAAACAACCTAAATGCCCCCCAACCCAGGAATGGATTAACAAGCTGTGGTATCATGAAATTCAGCCATGAAAAAAATGGAGATTTTACAGCATTTGTACTAACCTGGATGGAAGTGGAACACATTATTCTTAGTAAAGCATCACAAGAATGGAGAAGTATGAATCCTATGTACTCAATCTTAATTTGATGACAATGACGATTAATGAAACGGTGGGGGGGAAGGAAGAGGAGAGAGACAGAGAAGGAGGGAGGGGGTGGGGAAAGGAAGAGCAGAGAGAGGGAAGGAGGGAGGAGGGGTGGGGTCTCATCGTGTACCCTCAATGAATACCCAACAATAAAGTTAAAAAAAAGAAAAAGAAATGTGGCTTCAAAACAGGGATAGAAAAGAGAGCAGGGCAATGAGGGGAGGTTGAGGCTGGGGATGGGACTTGGGTGGTGGTGGCTCTCGTTAATGCTCAGATTCGGATACAGTCCGTCTGGTGGGGCCTGAGAACTGACGTTCCTGTTAAGCATCTAGGTGGGGCCCATGCTGCTGGTCTGTAGGCCACACTGCAAGTGACATGTCTCCCATCCATCTCTTAATGTGGCTTCTCTGGGCCCCTCAGTTGGTTGACAAGATAGGTGTGCAGTGGGCGGTGTATCCCACAGAGGAATCAGGACAGGAGCCAGGTCTGGACAGCAGCTGACTTGCTTACCCCTCACCGCCCCTCAGGGGGCTCCAGACATTCAGGGTGTGTGTGTGTGGGGGGGGTTCCTGGGACAGCTGGGCAGAGACCACAGGGGGCTTCTGTGGGGGATGCTTCCCAAGAGGGCTGCTGGTCATCTCAGTGGGGATTTGATGCAGAAGGCACTATGGCCCCAAACAGGAGAAATTATAAAGAAGTAATCTTGGGGCTTGGAAAATTTCATCTCACCCCCCTGGGTCATCTCTGAGAGGATGATGGCTTTGAAACTCGGGAACACAAGGAAAGGCAGGGAGACAGAGTTGTAGGTTCAGAAGGCTGTGGAAAGGGCTTCTTTTCTGCTGTTTATTTCAGCATTTTGATAGATTGTACCTGGTGGCTGGGATCACTGTGAAAGCCCATGTGACTTATTCTGCATATGGACTTCAAGTATCTTCATGAAACTCTGTGACCTAATTTTAAAGGTGTACTTGTGGACCTGTCCGCCCCTCTGTCCCTCTGTCCATGTTGGTGGCTGGGAAGTCAGACAGCTCATGTTCTCTGGGTGAGTCCCCCACCCCGGCCTCCTCTCTGCCCTTGGTAAGGAGTATACCAATTTTCTCTTCTCTTTTTACCAAAAAATCTCTCTTGTTTTTTTCACACACTGAGATATTACAAATGGCTAATAACTGAATGTGCTGTGAACTCCTTACAGAGAAAGAAACTTCCAGGGCCCAGTGTAGTGCCTTGCAAGTAAAGGGCATTCTATGAATAGACATTTGTGGCATGAATGGATAGCTTAATTCCCCCTCCACAGGATGGCACATGTTTCAAAGGGGATCACGTCGGACTGATAAAAGCTCTAACAGGGATCTCAGGAGCATCTGGTAGGCTGGAGGGGGGTTTGGAGAGCCTCACAGATTTCCCAGCACTCAGGAAATCACAGTAGAAGGCCCTGGTGATACTTTCTGGTGTGGATGCCAGGAGTCACAGTTGTTGAATTGAAATTGAACAATCCTAGAAAATAAGGAAGGCTGTGGAGCCCGTGGCTTGGGCTCCTTCCAAGACAGACAGTGGTGGAGTGTTTGGCCAATTCCCAGCACTGAGAGCCAAGACAGCTCTGATCTGGTCTTACGTGGTATATAAGGTAGCCATTTAGGGGATCTATTTCACGACCTGGGGGAGCAGCCCCAGCCCTCGAGCCCAGCCTCTGTTGGGGGTGGGGGTACCGGCTCCACCATCACTGCAGCCACTGTGCTGCCCAGGGGCACCAGAGGAGAGGGCTGGAGCTGTAGAATCTGACTGCCCAGCCAAGAAGCAGAGAGAAAAATAGCAGAGCACAGCACACCTGCTAATTGTTACAGATTAAAAAAAAAGAAGAATGAGAATAAATGGAAATTAACTGTATCTCCTGAGACAAATTCTAACTTCATGTTTTTAACTATCAGTGGTTGACCTTCAATGGTCAGCAAGGGTCCAAGGATCAGGCCTTCTACTCACTACCAGGTATTGCATGTGCAACTAGTTGTTTTTGTTATATGATCTCAAAACAGTAAGAAGAGCAGCTTGGAAAATCCATAAAAGCTGACTCACCTAAAATAGAAATGGCTGGAAGAAAGCAGAGAGACAGGAGGGGAAAGAGCCTGAGCGAAAGAAAATGCTGAGAAAATGACGTAACATGTTATCTACAACCCACATCCTTTCTAAGTACTCCTGGATGAAACCTTCACACAGCTGGGGGAATCGTGAATTGGCACAAAATGACAGCCTGGTACTCACGATTGATAACAGACACATGCCTATTGAATGACCCTTTGTATGACCTTGAGAATTATAGAGGCCTTGACATTTACAAGTTTATAAGAAAGGAATGGAAAAGCAAGAGGAATAAACAATTAACAGATTAAGAAAATCTAGAGTGAGAGGTAGAGCTAGAAAATTGTCAAAAAATCTCGCAGATCCCATCCCATTCCCTAAGTAGTTATGGGTATTTCCTAATTTTTTCTGTTAGATATTTTCTCTTCTGAATGTTCCTTTTTTTGGTGTCACAGCAACCCCAGACTCCTGGGCTCAAGCAATCTTCTTGCTTCAGCCTCCCGAGTAGCTGGGACTATAGGCGTCTACCACAACGCCCACCTGTTTTTTAGAGATGGGGTTTTACTCTCGCTCAGGCTGGTCTCTAAACTGTGGGCTCAGGCGATCACCCTCCTCAGCCTCCCAGAGTGCTGGGATTATAGGCATGAGCCTCTGCGCCTGGCTGTGTTCCTCTTCTTAAGAATGGCTTTCTAGCTCATCTCCATGTCTCTATTCTGGTGCTGCTGTATTCTGGGTGGGTATGGAGGGGTGAAGGGAGGAGGTAGGGAGAGAGCCAGGAGGTGGGGTATTGAGGTACCACAGAGAGATTGGTGCATTCCAGGCAGGGTAATAACGAAAGAGCTTCCATCATTGCAGATGCTACAGAACTATTGATTAGGAAGCAGTAATGTTTTTCTCAGTGTTAAAATCAACTTTTGGAATATCCCTGGGCTAATTTTTCAGAATTCATGAACTGGTTTGAACAGATAGTCCTGGATGCTGGATTTAGTTCTTTGATATGGTTTTATCCATAGCTCAAATTCATAACCTGGCATAGCCATAGACTTCTAATTGTTTAGGTAACTGTGATAGGTAGACTAATTATTCTTCTAATTGTTTAGGTAACTGTGATAGGTAGACTAATCATTCTCCAAGGATGTCCATGTTCTAATTCCCAGAATCTTGCAGATTTAATTAAGGTAAGGACTTTGAGTTGTGGAGATTATCCTGGATTACCTGGTGGGCTGGATATAATCACGGGGGTCCTTGTAAAGGGAAGAGGGAGGCAGGAGTGTCAGAGTAAGAGAGGGAGACACCAGAATGGAAGCAGAGGTTGACGTGGTGTGGAGGGGGCCATGAGCCAAGGAATATGGGCAGCAGCCTCGGGAAGCTGGAAAGGGTGAGGGATGGATTCTCCCAGAGCCTGTATGAGTGCCGCTGAGCCAGCACCTTGTTTCAGCCTAGTGAATCACATTTCTGACTTTGACTCCATAATTGTAGAATAACAAATTTGTGGTAATTTGTTACAACAGCAACAAGAGGCTAAAACAGTGATTTTATGTTATAAAATACTAAATGAAATAAATAAGTGTTATTAAGTCAGTGATGTTTGGGGATAGAGAACGTTTCCCCTTGACTTCATCTTTCCACGTGAAGGGCATAGTTTAGTTAACATGCTTGGCCTGGCCACCCTCATGGTGCATTATCTGATGGCTAAATTTTGGAGGGCACCTGGGTGTGCATTGCTCAGCCCCTCTCCCTCTCTCTTTGAATGTATCTGCAGAGAGCTTGTTGACGCTTAGAGGTAAAGGTCTGTGTTTCTCCATCAGGAAAACCATGACTATTGTTAGCACTGAGATTGTGAAAACTCTTTTCTATGGGTTTTGTAAAGAGAGCACTTATATAATGTAGTGAATAGGGTTTTAAATATTATTTTGAGTAAATATGGCTATACTCTTCCTAAACTATAGTGTCCCTTAGTTTAAGGAAAGGATACAATACAACACAATTCTTTTACACTGAATAACTGTTGAGCATCTTCTATGGGGGGGGGTAAGGCTGATTGCTGGGGCATACATGGGTAAGCAGGAAAGAATTGTCCTTGTCTTAGGTAGCTTGGAGTTTGAAGGGAGAGCCAGATATTGCACAGTTAACCCCGCACTAGAAAAATACAAAACAGCGCACTAGGAGTATGTAAACAGGGAGCTCACTTTAGATTAGGGCTCAGAGATAATGTCTTTGAGGAAGAGATTTTGAAGCCGAGCCCTGAGCAAAATGTGGAACAGGCAAGGCCATGAGCATCTGTGTGTGCAGTGGGAAGAGGTCAGGGTGTGTGTGGGTAGCAGAGGCCCTCAGATGGGAAAGATGTGAAGGAAAAGAAAGGCCATGGTGGCTGGAGTGTAGTGAATGGGGGGAGTGAGCAGGGAATGGCTTGAAGAGCTTGTGTGTTTCACAGCTCGGGAACTTACTGCAGTGACCCAGAGACATGCTGATGGCAGCAGAGATGTTAGTGATGTGTCTGTGGTAGGGCAAAAGCTTGCCAAGGTGGGTGGCTTGCTGTTGATGTAGAGAACATTTCTCACAATTTCTTTTGTGTGTGTGTGTGTGTGTGTGTGTGTGTGTGTTTTGGGAGGGTGGTTTTTTTTTGCAGTTTTGGCTGGGGCCGGGCTTGAGCCCACCACTCCTGGTATGTGGGGCTGGCGCCCTACTCCTTGAGCCACAGGCACTGCCCCATTTCTCACAATTTCTGAATTTGATTTAATTGTAGGTCAACTTTCACCATTTCCCAAATGATTGACTATAGTATTGAAATTAGTTGCTTGGCCAGGTGTGGTGGTTCTCGCCTGCAGTCCTAGTACTCTAGAAGGCTGAGGTGGGAGGACTGCTTGAACTCAGGAGTTAGAGCAGTGGTTTTCAACCTTCCTAATGCTGTGACCCTTTAATACAGTTCCTCATGTTGTGGTGACCCCCAACCTTTGGTATTAAACTGTATTAAAGGGTCACAGCATTAGGAAGGTTGAGGACCACTGAGTTAGAGACTAGCCTGAGCAAGAGTGAGACACCGTGTCCTTACTTAAAGTAGAGAAATTAGCTGGGTGTTGGTGGGTGCCTGTAGTTCCAGCTACTCAGGAGGCTGAGGCATGGGGATCTCTTGAACCCAGGAGTTTGAAGTTGCTGTGAACTATGATGACATCATGGCACTCTAGCCTGGGCAACAGAGTGAGACTCTGTCTCAAAAAAAAAAAAAAATAGTTGCTTATACAAGTAGAGCATATTTCCTAGGAGATATATCTTCATTTCTCATGTGGTTCTACTTAGAGCAGTGGTTCTTGAGCTTGGCTGTACTCTGGACCAAGGCCAATAGAATCTGTTAAGACCTAGCCATTAATATTTTGGGGTTGAGACCTAGGTATTGATATTTTCTAAAGCTCTCCAAGCGATTCCAACATGTGGCCAAGGTTGAGAACCACTGACTGAGAGCATTAGTTTGATGATTAGGTGTAACATGTGATGTTAGAATTAAATCCAGCATTCAAGGTAGAAATCAAGGTGGAGAAGGAATATTTCTACTAACATGAGGTTTCATAGACCTAACAATTTTTGTTTTTCTCTAACCTGCTTTACATGAGGAAAATTAAATTACCATTAACAAAGGAAACTAACATTCTTGCAAATGTTTGACTTTCAGCAGCTCTTGCAAATTTATCTGAAATCTTGAACTTTATAAATAAAGGTGAATTCTTAGGCACTTTCTGCCTCAAAGCACAGACTAATTTGACATGAAAGGTTTCACCTCTAAATCCCTGCCAGAGGGTGGCAGTTTTAAGCATATGGCGGCCGCTCAGTGCTGGTTTTCAACAGAACACTCGGCCTGTATCCCATTGCTGTGGGAGGATTCTCAGGACTACACACTTGTTAGCCCTCATCAGTCAGAGAGGATTCATGTGAGTGCTGGCTCCATGAGTTCCCACCATCCTGCCGACTCTTCAGAGGCCTTTGAGCTCTATAAGGACAGGAACTTTAGCAGATATATGTTGTTTCCTCTGGCGTCAATTCCACACCTCCTCCTCCCTTCTAAAAGTGTCCTGAGCTCCTTAGCATATGCTAAGGACTCTGACTGGTTGCAAGGGTGAGCTCTGAGAAGCTTGATCCTATTACATGTATCATGTCCTGGATTGCAGTGATTGCTTATGAGTAAGCACATGACCCAAGTCAGACCAAGTGGGATGAACCAGACTCAATTCTAGGTCCTTTATTTGTGCCATGGGGGAAGGGGCCTCTTTCTGACTGTGTGTGTGAGAAAGGAGGTAGCTCCAGGAGCTGCTTATAGCCGTCTTGGGCCTGTGAAGGAAATTTGTCCGAGAGTGGAGCCAGTCCTGAAGGTAGGGTGAATAATGTATGAAGCTGCATTGGGAGCAGGGTCTGTCCCTGTCCCTGTGACTGCAGTGGAACAGGGATTGTGTCTGCCTTGTTCACGCTGTGGTTCCAACATGCTCCTTAATTGACTGTATCATAAACAGAAGAAAGGGAGCAATGCTAGGAAATATTATACAAATCAGTACTGAGTTTACTTAATTACAGAAGACCAGAGCAAACTCCCACAATTTTTCTGACTCTGAAATCTACAAAAAATAATTAAATATGGAATTCCCTTCTGTGTATCTTGAATGACAAAGGAGCTAAAGTGGAAAAGAGCTGTAGTACATAATAAATCTGGCACTGGGATGGACGGGAGAGAGAACATTCCTTTTCTATAACACTAGTATCAAGAGAAGTCTGACTCAGATTCAAGGCATGTAAGTCAATGAGCTTCCAAACTTAAGTATTTCATTATTTCTTTAGTTCTACAAATGTGCTGCTTTATTTAATCACATTTGCCTCAACATAAATTATCAAAATTCTGCCCATATTTGAATTTACAGAATCAGTGGATGCTTTGATAAACTACTCAAGACTAACATACCCAAAGATGCATATCACAATTTATTAATATGAAACTTTATTGGGAGCCTACATTACATAAGGAGTCTATCTTATTTCACACGTAACAAGAGGGTGAGAAAAGAAGGCAAAATAAAGAAACCCCACCAGGAGTGATGAAGCCTCTGCTATTATTTTACCCCCAAACACATTCAGATATGGGAGAAAGATGATTCACTGTTATAAGTGGGAATAAGGGGAGTTTGCATTTGCTAATAGAAGCTCATTAGTCTTTTCCTAATTTACAATGAAAATTTTCATCATTTTTTCCCTTAAGATTATAATTTCTTGATTTTTTTTCTTCTTTTCACCTGCTCACTAGAACACTCTTGATTCTAGGCTAAAATAAAGAGGCAAGTTGAAGCAGAAGAATGGTGAAAAGAGAATAGAGTCTGTAGGGGGGAAGGTTTTAACTTCAAATTTCAGGCTTTGAGAGCTCAGATACATTAGCTGAGCAGGTAACCATCCCTGGAGATGCTGCTCTGGGACTGGGCCCTGCCAAGCCCACTGCTTATGGGACTTGTTGAAGGTCTGGGAGCCCACATCACACTCAGTGTCTACACTGAGAAGACCTCTATTTTATTTCAACACAGTTCCACCAACTTTCGCTTAGCCTTCAATCTGGTGACTCATCCTTCAGACTCCATTTGAGAAGCTGAGATTCCCAGGTCTCCTTGAAGCCTCCCTGACTAGCTCTGCTTCCTTCTGATCAGATTTGTTCTGCATCCCCTTCTGGTTCTATCTCAAAATCTATAAAATGGAGCTGGGTAGGAACCCAGCAGCAGTTAAAAGTGAATGAATTAATGAATTAAGGCCCTGTTTCCAGTAAGGGCTGACTCCGGAGCCTTCTTTCACAGGTCTGCAAAACAGTCATGACCTAGTTGTTATGCTGAGTTTGGAATTTGGGCTGTATGTCTTTGCTCACCCTTCCCACCTCAGTGTTTAGCGTGTCGGGCTGGCTCACCGCAGTGCAGATGGAATCATATGTGCATTGGTCAAAGGAAAGCAAGTCGCAAGAAATGGGAGAGAGAATACTGTGAATAACAGCGACACTGGCCGTGTACTGGCCATGTAGGGGCTATGCTAAGCGCTTTATGCGAATTATCTCATTGAATTCCTCACTTTAACAGGAGGAGAAAAAGGAGTCTGAGATTTTGTAATTTTTCCAAGAACACACTAGTGGTAGGAATTGGAGTTGGGACTAAGAGCAGGTTTGTCTGGCTCCAAAGTCCAGACTTTACCTACTTTGTGATTTAATTTTGCTGTAGTTGTACCTTGCACTGTTCACTTACACATGAAATGGGAGAGGAGAGAAATTGCCTAAGACTAAATATTTTGAAGACAGAGGCGAATGGTAGAGAGGTAGAGCTGAGTGGTGAGTAGTAAGAACATGAGGAGAAGGAAAGAGGAGAAAGTAAGCACTTGAAGGTGATGGGAAACAGACTTGGGGTTGTGCCCTTTGCTGGAGCCTCGCCCAGTTCCCTTGGCTGCTGCCAAGAGAGATCTGGGGTGGTGGAGGGGGGGCCCGAGATTCTCTTAAACTGAGTCTTTGAAACCTCAGGAATCCTTGCAGTGTGGGGTCTCTTTTGGGTTTATGAAAAGGCCATAAATCATCTAATAATAAATTAGTTACACAGATAACAGGTGACAGAACCATGGCTGGAACTGGGGTTGTTTGCATTCAAAGTTGGCTCTCATCACTCCCTTCTTTGATGACTCTGGTGGTGTGAGCCTCTGTGCCTGTGGGCATCTCCTGTGAGGTCTCACTCATGGGTAGTTACAGGTTTTAGAAGGGTCCCAGTCTCTTCAATTTGTTAGCATTTACCCACAAAGAGACCATAGTTCCAAGTTTATATGCTGGTCTATACTTAGGTCAGATTTGTACTGTTAGAAAGATTTTTTTCCTAAATGATGTATCCTGTGTGTTGAAGTAGCCAGCTGTGTTTCCCAACATTCTTTTCAGGGAAGCGAGCCAGTCTTGACATTTTTTCCCATTATTGAGTTTGTATTGTGATAACTCAAAGGTAAGGCAAAGAAGTGCTCAGAAATAACAGCGTTGGAAGAGTTTAAGTTACTTTAGTCCCTTGATACAGACAGAGTTCTTTAAAATGAAATGGAAACACTTTGGGCTTAATATTTCCAAAAATGTGATTGTGGTGATGAAGAAATGTTTGGCTTTTAGTTACTCAGTGACTTTTACAATTAAAGGCGCTGATGTGCAGAGAGGATCACACAGCCAGGAAACCCTGGACACTGTGCTCAAATTCATGTTTGTCTGACCCCGAAGCTCAGGCTGTTTTCAGTATGCCCTGTAGCTTCAGAAGCTCGTGAGCACACATGTCTACACACAGGTACCCGTGGGTGAGTGGGCAGAATCAGAGGAAGGTAGAAAGACAACAGAGCTAAGTCTTTGCTTACCTGAAAACCCCTTTATTCATTTGTTGAAAATAATTTTTAAGTTAGTTCTATGACATGGGAGTGTCAGTTTCCTTGTTTTTGAAATTTGTGATCTTAATACTTTTGTCTTATTGTTGTAAGGGTTAGAGATCGTATCTGTATCACTAAGGTAATGCTTGAGATTGGACGGATGTTCAAAAATGGTAGCCATTATTAATTTCCAAAGCTGATCATTTTCAACTAAGTATTACCTTGATAATGTCCCTAATAGTTGAACAAACAACAATAGCAATTATAGCCACTAAAATCTGCTGCCTTCTGGGATGCGCCGACTGCCAAGAACTTTTTGTGAATATGTTGTTTCTTCCATTTTCTTTTCTTTCTTTTTTTTTTTTTTTATTGAGTGTTAACTATGTACATTGATACTCTTCTGGGGTACAGTGTGGGGTTTTCACATGCATTCTGAAATACTTCCATCAAACTGGTCAACACAGCCTTCATGTCATTTTCTCAGT